>JAOSBN010000003.1:28735511-28759198 GCA_027563595.1 Erythroxylum suave
CCCCCCCCCCCCCCCCCCCCCCCCCCCCCCCCCCCCCCCCCCCCCCCCCCCCCCCCCCCCCCCCCCCCCCCCCGGGCCTTAGAATCACCGCTATAATAACAATACAATACTCTTTCATTCAATAATACAGACTTACTCTGGTGCTAAAAAGCTAGAGTTCTATCATTGGTCCAACTTGCCGGATACTAGGGAGGATCTATTCTACATTCATGCCACCAAAGATGTCCGATAGAGTAGCCTTGTTGGAATCTCGTATTGCCAGTTTGGAGGTTGGGGTTGAAGATATTCAATCATCCAGGAGAATGGCCATGGGGGAAATGCAGCGAGCATTGCTACTAGAAATGAGTAAGATGACGGGTAAGAGACCAGAAGAAGGACAGGGGAGTGACACCTCGGGGAAGGGGCAAACTATGGCTGGTGAAAGGATTAATCAGCATCCTCAATAGCCCATGCAGGCGGAGCAACCCTCTGCCAATATGGAGGAATATAGAATGCCTATACGTAAGGTCGAACTACCTATGTTTGATGGGTCTGATCTTGTGGGGTGGATCACTAGAGCAGAAGTATAATCCGAGGTTCATAATACGTCAGAGGAGGTAAAAACCAAACTGACCCTCTTTAAGTATGGAGGGATCAACCATTCATTGGTTTAACCTTCTAAGAGAGATAGAGGTAAAACTGAATTGGGAGAAGTTTAAGAAAGCTTTAATGGACCAATATGGAGGGAGGAGGTTTGAGAATCCATTCGAAGAACTTTCTAACTTGCGGCAAATTGATACAGTTGAAGAGTACATCGAGGCTTTTGAATTCATATCATCCCAGGTGGGTCATCTACCAGAGGAACAATTTACAAGATCGGATATTAGAAGGCTGTGCACATTCAATTTGGTGAGTAGGTATCAGTTGATGAAAATAACAAGGGTTGTAGAAGAAGAGGTGTGCGGTGAGCAAGGAGGTAGCGAGAGCTGGGTCTCTCGACACCGCACCCAGAGTCAGTGCCGAGATGGCCATTTTAGGAGCCATTATCTGGTTAACCCGAACCCTTAGGAGTTGGGTCATACAAGCCCCGTGGGTTGAGCGGATTTTCCTAGGGAATAAGGAGTGGGTAAAACCCTAGAGCCACTTGGGTACTGACCCAATACTCCGGCGCAAAATCAAGCTTATGTGCCCTTCATGATGCCATCGATAAGGCGATCGGAGGGAGAAAGGAGGGTGTTGACAGAGAGCAATAGGAGTTGCGTCACATCTCATACCAAGAACTCATGGATAGAAAGGCTAAGGGACTTTATTTCCGATGTGGGGAGAGATTTCACCCATTACACCAGTGTTCGGAGAGACAACTAAGGTTACTGGTTTTGGATAACAATGAAACGTTAAACGAAAATAATAGCCATTGAGGCGAAGGACGAAGAGGAAGGAGAGGTAGCATCAGAATGCAGAACCATGGGGGTGCTCGGGGTGAATAAAGCACTGGTACCTGAAACTAAAACCATGAGGGTGGAAGAGAAAATGCTCGGGGTTCCCATTGTGGTATTGGTGCATAGTGGAGCAAGCCACAATTCTATTTCCCCTGAATTAGCTACTGGTTTTGGGTTAACTATAAGGTTGACAAAGACTTTAGGAATCAGACTGGGCGATGGCCATACGATAACGACTAAGGGAAGATGTATAGGGGTTCCTATTCGGCTTAGGGAGCTGGACTTGAAGATAGATGCTTACATATTGGATTTGGGAGGAATGGATGTCATTTTGGGGGTTGCTTGGTTGCAGACTTTGGGGAGGGTCATCATGGATCGGAAGGAGATGACCATGCAATTCCAATATGCTGATCAAGTGGTGGAGTTATGTGGCAAGGCAGAAACAAGGGCAATAGAGAGAAGGGGAAGCTTGTATTACGAGGGTCCAGTACCTTTGCATAGCCTACTAGCAAGTTTATAAGGTGCGTTTTGATCAGTTCAAGTAGTTGCAAAAAAAAGGATAGCATTAGACACAACCTGGCGGTAAAGAACAGCAGGAGCTGAATTTGGTGCTGGACTAATTCCTAGAGGTATTCCAAGAGATTCAAGCCACCAGTGTTCGGAGAGACAACTAAGGTTATTGGTTTTGGATAACAATGAAACGTTAAACGAAAATAATAGCCATTGAGGCGAAGGACGAAGAGGAAGGAGAGGTAGTATTAGAATGCAGAACCATGGGGATGTTTGGGGTGAATAAAGCACTGGTATCTAAAACTAAAACCATGAGGTTGGAAGAGAAAATGCTCGGGGTTCCCATTGTGGTATTGGTGCATAGTGGAGCGAGCCACAATTCTATTTCCCCTGAATTAACTACTGGTTTTGGGTTAACTATAAGGCTGACAAAGACTTTAGGAATCAGACTGGGCGATGTCCATAAGGTAACGACTAAGGGAAGATGTATAGGGGTTCCTATTCGGCTTAGGGAGCTGGACTTGAAGATAGATGCTTACATACTGGATTTGGGAGGAATGGATGTCATTTTGGGGGTTGCTTGGTTGCAGACTTTGGGGAGGGTCATCATGGATTGGAAGGAGATGACCATGCAATTCCAATATGCTGATCAGGTTGTGGAGTTGTGTGGCAAGGTAGAAACAAGGGGGGAAGCTTGTATTACGAGGGTCCAGTACCTTTGCATGGCCTACTACTAAGTTTATAGGGTATGTTTTGATGGGTTCAAGTAGTTGCAAAAAAAGGGGAGCATTAGACACAACCTGGCGGTAAAGAACAGCAGGAGCTGAATTTTGTGCTGGACTAATTGCCAGATGTATTCCAAGAGATTTAAGCCACCAGTGTTCGGAGAGACAACTAAGTTTACTGATTTTGGATAACAATGAAACGTTAAACGAAAATAATAGCCATTGAGGCGAAGGACGAAGAGGAAGGAGAGGTAGCATTAGAATGCAGAACCATGGGGGTGTTCGGGGTGAATAAGGCATTGGTATCTGAAACTAAAACCATGAGGTTGGAAGAGAAAATGCTCGGGGTTCCCATTGTGGTATTGGTGCATAGTGGAGCAAGCCACAATTCTATTTCCCCTGAATTAACTACTGGTTTTGGGTTAACTATAGGGCTGACAAAGACTTTGGGAATCAAATTGGGCAATAGCCATAAGATAACGACTAAGGGAAGATGTATAGGGGTTCCTATTCGGCTTGGGGAGCTGGACTTGAAGATAGATGCTTACATACTGGATTTGGGAGGAATTGATGTCATTTTGGGGGTTGCTTGGTTGCAGACTTTGGGGAGGGTCATCATGGATTGGAAGGAGATGACCATGCAATTCCAATATGCTGATCAGGTTGTGGAGTTGTGTGGCAACGCAGAAACAAGGGGGGAAGCTTGTATTACGAGGGTCCAGTACCTTTGCATAGCCTACAAGCAAGTTTATAGGGTGTGTTTTGATCAGCTCAAGTAGTTGCAAAAAAAGGGGAGCATTAGACACAACTTGGCGGTAAAGAAAGGAATCATTCTCATTACATATTCCAAGAGATTCAAGGATTACCTCCCTAATGGAATCATTCTCATTCTCTTGTTTTACAACAAGGTCCAATTAGTGTGACATCCTATAGATACCCACACCATCATATAGATGAGATTGAGAAACAATTTCAGCAAATGTTACAATTAGGCGTCATACGACCTAGCTCAAGTGCTTATTCCAGTCCTATAATTTTGGTCAAGAAGAAAGATGCTTTATGGCGAATGTGTGTGAATTATAGGGCCTTAAATAAGGCCACAATACGAGACAAATATCATATTCTGGTGGTGGATGAACTTTTAGATGAGTTGCATGGTGCTTATTTCTTCTTTAAGTTAGATGTCAAATCTGAGTGTCACCAAATCAGGGTCAAGAATGAAGATGTCCACAAAATAGCTTTCTGAACACATGATGGCCACTATGAGTTTTTAGTAATGCCGTCTACCTTTCAATCTGCAACGAACAACATTTCAGGCCTTCTCTTAGAAGGTTTGTTTTGGGATTTTTTGATGACATTCTAGTATATAGTGTTGATTGGAATACTCATCTTTGGCATCTATCAAGCGTATTGGAGGTTTTAAAAAAGAATTAGTTTGTGGTACACAGAGAGAAGTGCAATTTTGGGAGATAGTCGGTAGATTATTTAGGTCATGTTATTTTCGGTGAGGGGGTAGCGGTTGATCTTGCAAAGATTAAAAGTGTTTTAACTTAGCCTATGCCTAGAAATGTTAAAGGGGTGAGGGGCTTCCTAGGGTTGATGGGGCATTACCATAAGTTCATCATGAAATATGGGGCTTCTTAAGGTTGACGGGTTGTTACTGTAAGTCATCATGAACTATGGCAAAATAGCTAAGCCACTTATAGATCTGACAAAGAAAGAGGGGTTTCATTGGAATGCATCGTTCCTTTGAGGCCCTAAAAAAGGTGTTGACTACATTTTCGGTATTAGCTCTTCCAAATTTTTCCCAACCTTTTGAGATTGAATGTGATGCTTTAGGAAAGGGAGTGTGTTGTGGATGCTTTCATGGGTAGTTATTATCCTAATAGATAGATTAGATATTTTAAGTAGTCGTTTATCTAGGAAGTTGTTATCCTAATAGATAGATTAGATATTTTAAGTAGTCGTTTATCTAGGAAGTTTGTTATCTCTAAAAAGTCTGATCATAATAGGACTTCTATTTTTGTAATAAGACTTGCCTATTTAAAGGCAACTAGAAGTAATAAAAGTAAGTCAGAATTTATTCAAACAAGAGAGTAGAGTTCTCTTTATTGAACTCTAAGGTATCAGCCTCCCTTTGAAGAGTTGAAATTCTACTCAAGATAGGTCGGCCAAAAAAGGGTATACACGCCCTGTGACTTGATCCCAAACACGGGACCATAACAGAGTGGGTGCAATGTTGCTGCAAAACAGGAGGCCGGTAGCCTACTATATTAAGGCATTTTTAGAGGGGAATCTTTTTATATTGGTGTATGAGGAGCTGATGGCTTTGGTGTCGACAGCGCATCATTGGCTTCATTATTTGCTTGGCAGATCATTTGTGGTATATTCAGACCAGAAAAGTCTTCAACATTTGTTGCAACTGTGGTTGTTGATTATAGATCAGCAATGTTGGATGACTAAGCTTTTGGGCTATCATGTTGAGGTCATTTATAAAGCAGGACCAAAAAATAAGGCGGCTGATGTGTTGTCACGAGTTTCTGATGAAAGGAGCCAAAAACCATCATCTCTTATCCACGGTGGGCAGATGGCCGAACCCTCCATTAGGAGGTGTAGCAAGATCCCATGTTGTGTGGAATTATAAGCGATCTGTAGCAAGATCCACACTCTAGACCTAGGTTTTTATGGCATCAAGGGGTTCCATTGTACAAAGGGCGGGTTGCCCTATCGAAGGGCATTTAGGTTATCTACGACTTTCAGGAGAATCGCGAGCAATCTGTATTCGGTCTAAATGAATAATTGCATTTAGGATTTTGTCAAGTCTTGGGATACTTGTCAACGGCAAAAATATACTGCCACATCTCCTGGGGATATGCTACAACCTTTGCGTATTCTAATTCAGATTTAGGAAGACATTTTTATGGATTTTATTACCGGACTTCTTAAATCTAAGGGGTATGAAGCAGTGCTGGTAGTGGTGGATCGTTTATCTAAATATGACCATTTTATCCTACTAAAGCACCCTTATATTGCAAAAATTTTGGCCGAGGTGTTTGTTAAAGAAGTTGTATGCCCACATGGATTTCCACAATCCATCATCAGTGACTGTGACCCTTTGTTTAATAGTCTTTTTTGGAGGGAGTTGTTTCGTATGTAGGGTAATATGCTTGAAATGAGCTCCTCATATCATCCAGAAACAGATAGACAAACGAAAGTTCTCAACAGGTGTTTGGAAACTTACTTGAGGTGCTTCGCTTTCGAACAACCTAAGAATTGGTTTTATAGGATTTAGTGGACCAGGCTGCTTGTGGCCCAGGCTATGGGCCACAGTGCTGTTGGCCCGGCTCATTGATATGCTTGCCTATAACCTGCAATTATCCCTAAACTCTAGGTTCCATCTAGTGTTTCATGTATTTCAACTCAAGAAGACTGTGGGGAACTATTCGGTGAGTCAGCTTTGTATGAAGGTTTGGAAGTGGAATTGGAGGATGTTTTAGAACCAAAAAGTTATTGTAGGCAGAAAGAGGATTGTCCTTTCTGAGGAGCATTCTACTCAGGGGGTGTTTCTTAGACTCACTACTTTAATAGCAATACAGTACTCTTTCATTCAATAACAGACTTACTCTAGTGTTAAAGAACTGGAGTTCTATCATATACTTTCTTATTTAATTATTCTTCTTAAGTTTTTCCTATTTAGGTTAGATTTCCGTTTCAATAAAGTATTACTTGATGTTACTATTCTTAGTTCTTCTAGGGTTTGTTTTATCCTATTTTGGGTAGGGTTTCTAGTAAGCCTACCACAACTAGGGGTTTTGCTGGAGAAACACATATTGAAATTTCTAGAAAAGGAGGTTATTTATAGACCCTTATTTTTCCATACACAATCTACCCTATTTATTGAAAACTGGCTGCGAACCTTTATCCCTGCATCCTGTGCAACCCAGTTGTTGAATATTAAATGCAAATTTATATGTGCAATTAGCTGAAACGCAAGTTGGGTGGTTATTATATGGAGATTCTTATTTTTTTAAATTGATAATCTTATAGCCAGAGGACAAAATCACAATTATGATGTTCTGGTTACACGTGTTGCAGGATGATTGGCCCTGAAATGCCATCAGCTTCGCTGCTCGCTGCAGCAGCGAAATTAACTGAAGCACAAGTTGAACTCCGGTAATTTTGAAGCATATATATGACATTTAGTCACACATAATATTAGAATAGAAAATATTCAACAGACTGATTCTATTTAAATTACTTATTCTGTAAATGTGGAGCACATTCACATCCTTCCTATTTGATTTTTCTGACATAAAACTCCAGAGATGCTGAGGTGGAAGAAGACTCTGAACTATTTATAGGGCCTGCCCCACCTGCTTTGATTGCTGAAGCAGAATTTGCCAATGAAGCTGAGCGTTTTGAAGAGGTGTCTGGTTTTCTCCTGATAATTTGTTTGGCCATATTTTAGCTGCTTATTCTATATTGGCTTGTTCATCCAAACTCCCCTAGTAATTATTAATCATTGAAAACCTTTCCTCTTTTTAAGGTTGGATTGGGAAGGAGTGAGAGTTTAATGACAGTACAACAAACGTGTTTTGGCATATGGCTAGTATTATGATAATCTTTCCTATAGGCGTTAACCCAAATTAATGCTAGCTGCGAAACCTATTTACATTTTTTTGTTTTCCTTTCATATTTTTCCTATGTTAACATGTTTGATTGATGGGTTGAAGACTGCATCCATAGATTCAGATTGAAAAAACTTTTGAATGTCAAAGGATTAATGTATCTTTCTCATTTCCATCATGTTCTTATATTCCTAACTTTGTCACTTACCTTTCCACTTGGCGTTATTACTCCCTAAATTTGTGCATTTGACTTCTAGTACTGTTTTTTATTGTGTACCATTATTCCAGACCACAGTGTTGGAGGTTAGAAATGCTTTAGATACACTTTCTATTCTGGATAACATTTTTTGGTGTTTATATTATTGAAAAAAAATGCTAATATGGCCAGTAGCTTCATTTAAAACATATTCTTACTTCCAACAATTTTATTTACCCCCATCGCAATGTTGCTACTAAATCAGTTAATCTGACAAACTCACAAATATTCTCATTCTTGGTTGTTCCATGTTATCTCAATTTTGGGGAACATTTAATAAAGTTTCTTTTCCTTGAATATTAGAGTAAATTTTTAAATTCATTAATTTGGTTTCAAAATCTTTTTAAATAGTGGAAATTCTATGGTAAAATGTAAGAGCTATTTGGTGGGGGCCACCAATGATTAAAGGATCTTATGGTGAAATTTGATTTTGTTATCTCTCTCTCTCATTAAGAAAACTGTTAAAAATGATAATTTCATATCCTATAAGCTGTTGATTCCATGTCCAATTTGTTGTGCCAACTCCGACTTTTTTCTTTTTTGGTATTAACCATTGAGTTCCTTTCTCACTTACTGAGTTTATGCACATGTTCGTGGCATTTTTTCTTTTTTGGCTGTTTAGGACAAGGCATGTCGTTTTTGCATATGTAGTAGTTATCTCCTTCCCATGAATTCTTTTCTTTTTTTTTCACAAATGTTGGTTGTTGCTTAAGGAATCTCATGACTGACACACATTTTACATTTACTTGATAAGGTGACAAGGATAATGGGTGTTGAGAAAGACACCCCATATGATGTTATTGGAGTTAATCAAAAAATGTCTGCTGGAAATATAAAGAAAAGGTAAGGTTGTCAACAATTTTTCTATGAAAGCATGTAATCAATTATTGCTTAGTTGGTGGATCAACTCAGACAAACTTGCAAAGTGTGATTTACTATTAGTAGAGTGGCATAGATTAAGTTATCAAACCTAGCTAATCACTTTGATAATCTTCTTTCTTGTGCCATTTTGATCGATATTGAAGGAATATTACATGGTTTTAACCTAAAAGTCATTAGGTTTGTTAAAGAGAAAAGAAAAATTAAAATCTAGTGGTTATTGATTCTCTAAACTGTTCAGAGATTTAACTTCATTTACATGAATTTTGATGTTGTTTGGCAATGTACTACTCTTTTTTTGTTTGGTTATACCTACTCAGGTACTGGAAAATTTCTCTTCTAGTGCATCCAGACAAATGCTCTCATCCTCAAGCCCATCAAGCATTTATCAGATTGAATAAGGCCTTTAAAGAGTTACAAGATCCTGAGAAGGTGAGTGTTAACATTTTGAGAAATTCTTACCTGTTAACATTTTTGGTAACCTCTTCTATATTGTCATTATTATTTTTAATAAAAGGCAAACACAAGGCTTGTCCAAATTGACCAAAATTCCTCTTTGTTGAGTAATGAGCCCAATCACTAGCCTGTGTTAAAAGGTCAAAAAATAATTGTCATAAGTCATTTCTTTGTTCATAACTTGTAAGGTATTCCACTGCTCAAATTGACTGAAATTCCTTTTTGCTCAAGTAATGAGCCCAGTTATCAGCCTGTGTCAAAAGCTTGAAAATAATTGTTTATAAGTTATTTCTTTGTTCATATCTTGTAAAGTATTTCACTACTTATGTTTTATGGCTAGTATTATGCATTTTCTTTTGCTGAAAGATTTTCCTCTAGTTTAGTAACTAAAATATATTTGATGCAGTGTTTCCTATCTAAAATTTCTGAGTAATGATCATAACTGGAGATTTTAGACGCTTTTTATAGATTTTGATGGAGTAGAATAGATGTCAATCCTTGATTTGTGTGTGTAAGGATAAGATAAGTATTCATTTGAAAGCAGAGATTTCATTTGGTGTTGGAATTCCAGGTTTAGGATTTCAGCTGGGTTGTTCGGGTTTTGGTTGCAGGAAACTCAGACTAGAAGAGCTTGAATTTTAGTGAGATAAACAAGTAATGGAGGGTAGAGAATTAGGAACCATTCCTAGAATCTAAGAATCATTCTTATAAAAAGCGTTACTCCTTAATTAAAAACTCAAGTTTATAGAGAATGCAGGTCCTTTGTTGAAGGACTAGGTACACATACATATATAGAAAGTTGTTGGAACCCTTATTCTAGTATTAAAAGGATTCCCAACTAGACTATCCTAAATAAAATTAAATCCCACTCTAATAGGAATTCAATAGTCTAAAATAAGCTTAAGTTCTAAACAGCTAGGATATATATCTAACTTATTATTGCTTCGTATCTAATAAGGAACTAACAAACTTCAGTAAAGGAACTAACAAACTTCAATCTTTTTGACCTTGTTGTCACTTCAATTCTCACTCTTCACTATAGCAAATTAAAGGTTGTAATTGAGTGATTTGCCCTTTTTTTTTTGGTTATAAACGCTAAGCTTTTTTGCATCAATTCTCTCGGCTTGTCTGAAGTCATATTTGACATAGAATGTGATAAATATTAATCACACAAATTTGACTTCAACTATTGAATTTTCTATTCTAAATTTAAAGTGCCATCACAAATTGACCCTCCTTTTCCACTTGATATGAAACTGTCAATATGTACCTGCTCTTATGGTCACAACTTGTTCATCAACAACGTCTTCTATCTCCTCTTTAATATGTTGAATGGATGAAATCATCAAAATTATAATCAGATGTGCACCATCTTGTCCATGATAAATAGTTAAGTTTGTAATATTAAAGATAAGACTAATTCCCATATCACTTAGTAATTATAAAACATACGCAATTGCACTTATCTTCTTGAAGATAAGGTCCGACACTCATTGAATGATGTTTCTTATATTTCCCTTTAGGAAATGTTTTTGGATTAATCGTTACCACCGTATCCTTTCGATTGAATTATACCAATGTTGGTTAATATATTCTTTATATGTCAAGTTTTTATTGTTATCCTTTGTAGAACCTTATAAAAAATATCCCTGATGTGTTACGGAAAATCGTCAGCTTAACACTAACTCTTGCTATTTGTGGCAAAGAAACCAAATCAATAGGCTTCCTTGGTTGAACCCTAAAAGGACTTTTAAGTAGTTGACATATTTATAAACTGTTTATGCTAATTCTCTCATTGGAAGAGTTAAGTCCCAATTGTTCACAATATTCCCCACCAAGCATAATAGCAAGTCTCCTAAGCTTTTATTTACCACCTTGATTTGTCCATTGATTTGAATATGGGAAGGGTTTCCACTTTTTTTTTTTTTGAATCACAAGACCGTTCCAATTCCATTCCGAATAAAAAAAGCTGGAATAAACTTGAAAATTGAATTTTAATGTTAAATGTTTTCACATCGCGATCTTATACGATGGTTAAAGATGAGTTTAGCAATGTGCTTGGAACATGTAATGAATGACTCATTTTTTAAAACTTATCAAAAATAGAATCATAAATTGTTATAGGTTTGGGCACCCCCATGGCAAATCTATACTTGATGTCGTATCATGGTCAATCAGGCACAAGCAACAGTATGTATAATGTAGAATTTTGTTTCTTTCCTTTAGCTAATTGATATGTTTGCCATTGTCGTATGGTCTTACGTATGTCTTGCTTTGAAGAGGTCTAATAAAAGCAATCTTTAACCATTGTTATTGTTTTATCTCTTCCAAAGTGGCATGATGCCCTTCTCTATGTAATTCCCAAATCACATACACCTTTATAAAAGTATTGGGTAGGCAAAGTTGAGTGCTTTCTGAAAAGGTTGTCATCGTGGATCACAAAAAGGGAAGTGGCTATTCTTTTGTCCAGTTGTAATTTTTGAACAAATTATCCCAAAATCTCAGGTTGAAACATATACTCTTTTTATTTTTTTAATCCCCACAACTTTTGTTGCCAAAATGTGAAGCAAAAGGCTTTTTCTACTCATCACATTTGCCACCTTATTCTCAACTTTTGCTTGATGTTCAATAACAAAGTTAAATTGCTCAAAAATTTTGCTTCATGAGATGTGCCTTATGTTCAAGTTTTTTGTGGGACATGAAGTGTTTAAAATATTCATGATCCGAATATAGAATAAACTCGTTGTACGTGAGATAATGTTGCCATTGGTAAAGAGAACATACCACTGGATAATATTCCTTTTCATACCTCTCATCGAAATAAGCAATTGGTTGTCCTTCCTGGCTAAGTATGTCGTCAATTCCCATATGAGATGCATAAGAAGAAACTTCAAGTATTTAAAAAAAATCTGGAAGTTGCGAAACAAGAGATTTAGTTATCCTTTTCTTGGTTTCTTCAAAGGCCTTAGTTTCTATAAACTATCCATTTTCATACAATCAATAATAGGTGTGATTATTTTACTAAGATTATGAATCAATCGCCTATAGAATGTTGCTAGGCCATTAAAACATGTCTCATTTATGTCCTTATAGTCTAATTAGGGCTAGCCTTAATCTTTTGGGGACCCATCTCAACTCCTAAGTAAGGTTTAATTAAAATAAAAAATACAACATTTGATTGCATGGAAGATACTTCTTAAAGTTGAGATAATGTTTGTCTTGCCTTAAAACTCTAAAGACTTATTGAAGATGTAATATGTGGTCATTTGTAGTCTTGTTATATATTAATAATTCATCAAAATATGCTACAAAAAATCTGCCTAAAATGGTGGAAACACTTGCTTCATCAGTCTCATAAAAATGCTAATTACATTTGTGAGTTACAATGACATCACCAACCATTCAACAAACTTCACAAACCACAAAGGTCACAATGATAACTAGCATCCTTCCACTTTATTCCTGTGTGCCAAGATTCCTTCACTGCCTGTCATAGCTATTGGACCCTGCTCGTGGAAAACTCCCAGACCTCTTCCTCTTGTAAACAAATCGAATCGCTGGTCTTGCTACTGGCCCATCAATGCCCCCCTTTTCAACATTCACCTTGTCCTCAAGGTGGAAGTTTGGAAAAAACCTCCTTGACCAATTGGATTGGTTCCCAAGTGGCTTCAAATGGTGGTAAATTTTTCCATTTGATCAGTAGCTCCAATTCAGCCCCCTGGCCATGTGTATCCATGATCTCTTTGGGTTCCACAACCCACTCCATATCTGCTGATAACATTGGAGGTAAGGGCTGGACTTGATTAATTTGCCCAACAGACTTCTTGAGCTGTGAAATGTGAAAAACTGGGTGAATGTTTGCATCATCTGGTAACTGAAGCTTATAAGCCACCTCACCGATTCGCTGGATGACTGGAAAAGGACCAAAGTATTGTGGTGCCAGCTTCTCGTTAGGCTGGGAGGCTAGGGAACTCTGTCTATAAGGACGAAGCTTTAAATAGACGGAATCGCCAACATCAAAATGTACTTCACGTCTATGCTTGTCCACTGCTTGTTTAATGTGATTTTGTGCCACCACCAATTGATCCTTCAGCTCATCTAACATCAAATCCCTTTCTAATAATTGGTCCTCCAATGTGGAATTATTGGTGTCATTGTGACCGTAACGAACTAGAGTGGGGGGATCTCGTCCGTAAACAATCTTGAAGGGAGTCATTTTTGTAGCTGTGTAATATGAGGTATTGTAGGAGTATTCAGCCCAGGAGAGCCATTTAGACCACTGATGAGGCTGTTGGCTAGCAAAGCATCTCAAATAAGTTTCAAGGCAGCGATTAACCACTTCTCTTTGCCCATCTGTTTGTGGATGATAGGCGGTGCTTCTCTTCAAAATGTGTGTTGTAAACGGAATAACTTAGCCCAGAAATTACTGATAAAGATCCTATCTTGATTTGTAACAATACTCCTCGGAAACCCATGCAACTTAACCACACAACCAATAAACTCATCAGCAACCATTTTAGCCGTATAGGGGTGTTTCAAAGTAATGAAATGAGCATATTTGCTTAGCCGATCCACGATAACCAAAATAGAGTCAAAACCATGAGACTTGGGTAAGTCATCGATGAAATCCATAGTAATATCCTCCCAAATTGCCTGAGGAATGGGGAGAGACTGCAATAACTTTGCTAGAGATAAAGTCTGATACCTGCTTTGTTGACATATGGGACATTTCTCCACAAATCTCTTAATGGCAGCACGCATTCCTTGTCAAAACAACTCACTCGAAATGCGTTTATATGTTCAAAGAAACCCACCATGTCCAACCATTGGACTACAATGAGATTCTTGGAGGATTTGTGGAATAAAGGTAGAAGTTGGCGGAATCACTAACTTGCCATTGAAATACAAGATGCCTCGGTTCACTTTCCAACCAGGTTTGGAAGTTGGGTCATCTTCCAAGGATTGTTTCACAGTATTGATGTAAGCATCAGTAGCCATTTCCTGATATAGCTTCGGCCAATCGATCCAGGAGGGAATAGAGAGAGCCAACAATTTGGGCTGGTGGGAAATACAAGATAAAGCATCCGCTACTTTGTTGTCTGGTCAGAGACGGTATTGAACTTCAAAATCATATCCCATAATCTTGGTTAGCCAACGCTGATATTTAATAGCCAGCATACACTGCTCCAGCAAGTAGCGCAAAGTTTTTGGTTTGTTCTAACAATAAAATGCCTCCCCAAGAGATAATGCCTCCATTTTTGTATAGCCAACACAATGGCCATCAACTCACGCTCATAGACTGACTTGTAACGCGCTCTCCCCTACAATGCATGACTAAAAAATGCAAGAGGTTTGCTTTGTTGTGACAAAATTGCCCCGAGACCAAATCCTGATGCATGCGTCTCAACCATAAATGCTTCCATAAAATCTGGAAGTGCTAGAACTGGTATGGACTGCATAGCCAATTTTAGTTTTTAAACAGCTACAGTAGCCTCTTCATTCCAAGAAAAAGAGTCCTTGAGAAGGCTGGTGAGTGGTGCTGCAATTTTCCTGTAATCCTTCACAAACTGACGGTAATAACCCGTCAATCCCAAGAACCAACATAGTTCTTTCGGAGTAGTTGGTAAAGGCTAATCTTTCATAATGCGGACCTTACTAGGATCTGTCGCAACTCCCTCATCTGATATGATGTGGCCTAGGTACTCCAACTCAGATTGACAAAACCAACATTTCTTGGCATTTGTATACAAATCATGTTCTCACAACAAAGACAACACATTGCGTAAGTGTCCCACATGTTCATGTTGAGAATGACTGTAAATGAGAATGTCATAAAAAAATATAACCACATACCACCGCAATAGAGCCCGAAAGATGTTGTTCATTAAAGCTTGGAATGTCGCTGGCGCATTGGTTCAGCCAAATGGTATTACCAAGAACTTGTAGTGGCCCTCGTGAGTTCGGAAAGTAGTCTTGTGGAAATCTTCTGCCTTGACTCGAATTCGGTGATAACCCGATTTGAGATCAAGCTTGGTAAATATCTTGGCGCCATGTAATTCATCTAACAATTCATCGATGCTAGGTATAGGGAAACGATCTGGAACTGTGGCACGATTAAAGGCTCTATAATTCACACAGAACCTCCAACTCCCATCCTTTTTACGGACCAATAGCACGGGGCTGGAGGAAGGACTAACACTTGGGCGAATGATTCCGGCGGAAAGCATCTCCGCTACCAACTTTTCTATCTCTGTTTTCTGAAATTGCGGGTCACAGGACCCGACCCATCCTTAAGCACAATAGCATGTTTATTTCGTCTTATTGGAGGCAACCGACAAGGAGTGTTAAACACAGCCGCAAATTCTGCCAACAAGTTTTGTATCACAGGATCCTCACAGTTACCAGCATGCTAGTCTTGGACAGAAATGTGCATTAATTCCAGCATCAACCCCGACTTCTCTTGTTGCAGTTCCTGGGCTGGTTCTTTCAAAGACACCATAGCCTTAGTGAGGCTTCGATCGCCCTTCAATTGAATGGTTTGGCCATTTATGTCAAATGTCATTGTTAGTTTTTTCCAATCATCACGTGTTTCTCCCAAAGTCGCGAGCCATTTCAAACCCAGGATCATGTATGTACTTCCCAAAGGTAAAGGAAGGAAGTTCTCTACTATTGTAAGCTCTTGTAGAGCATCACACCTTTACACACTCCCATTCCCTTCAATTGCTTCCCCGACCCAATTATCACGCCATAGTGTGAAGTTTCCTAGATTGGTATCTGAAGAGAGTTTACCAACCCTATCGAAATAAATTTGTGGATAGCCCCACAATCGATGAGCACCACAACTTCTAACCCATGGGCCTCCCCTTGCATCTTCAAAGTTCTTAATTCCGACAATCCAACTACAGAGTTTAATGATAGTTCCACACTATTCAGGGATTCTTCTACTCCAATAGCCATCACCTCTTCCTCCTCCAGTACTTCACCCTCTTCTGTTTCAATCACCAATATCATATTAAGTTCTTTTTGCGGAAAACAGTGGCCGAAATGCCACTTCTTATCACAACGAAAACATAAGCCTTGCGCCCTCTTGGTTTGAGCCTCAGCTGGTGTGAGTTTATGGAATTTAGGGGTTGTAGGTGCTGAAGGTGTTTTGGTGTTTGGTTTGTAAGTAAGGCTGAGTGGGGTTTCTAGGTATGATGGTTTGGTTGGGGGCTGGGTAGTGTTGTTGAGTGGATTGTATGGCTTGTTGGGCGTTCAAGTAGTGGTTTTATCGTCGGATTTGTATTGGATTGGAGGGGGTTATTTGTGGGCTTTGGGGTAGTGGGTAATACCCAATATTTGATTCTTCCCCTCAATTTGGCCTACAGTCTCAATCGTCTCCTTTAAAGAACAAGGATTCCATACCAACAACTCAGCTCGTATTTTCTCCTGTAAGCCATTGACAAAACTAGCTGCCATTGTCTCATCATCCATCATGCCCACAGACGCCGCCAAATATTCTAATTGAGGTCGGTACTCTACCACTGAACCCATATGCTTCACTGCGAAAAATCGATTTAACTCGCCTTCTAAACATACTCTAACGGCCTCAAGTTTATCAGCTTCTGTCAATCGATTAATGGAGAAATACCTCTCCGCTCTAAAAATCCACGAGTCCGCTCCTTCACCATCAAATAGTGGCAGTTCCAGCTTTTGGGGGTATTTATCTCTTTCCAATACTTTTTCTGCAATAGTTGCGGTGGTGTTGGTATTTTGGTTGGATGGTTTGGGTTCCTGTTCAAGGGGTTGGGTTTCTTGTTCATTGGTGTTGATGTTGGGAGTTTGAGATCCTGTGGTGCTTGATTCTCCAATAGTGATGGGCTGTTTGGTTTGCTTATGCAGAATGAGTTGTATATTGGATTGGGTCTCTTTGAGTTGGGTGATAAGCAGAGTCATATTTGCACTTATGCCTTTGACATCATCTTCCAATTGATCAATTCTTGTTTCCATACGTGTTTTGGGATGAGAGGATTCCATGGTGGTATAATCAACTCTTCATAGGTGGGTCGTGGAGCTCTGATACCAAAATTGATAGAGCAATGTGATAAACAGAGAAAGAATAATGAGAAAGAGAGATTTGTATTTGTATTGATAACAATGAAAGGAAAAAATGACACCAGCAGGTTTTCAGAAGTCTACCTTACTCCTCAATACACAATCATTTCATCATTCTTCTTAATTCCCTATTCTCTCTCTCTCTCACTCATTATATATGGTCTATTACATAACAACTTTTTCCATCATGGCGTCACAAACTTGACACTGCAACAACAAACTTCACAGACCACAAAGGTCACAATGATAACCAGCATCCTTCCACTTTATTCTTGCATGCCAAGATTCCTTCACTGCCTATCGTAGCTATTGGACCCTGCTCGTGGAAAACTCCTGGACCTCTTCCTCTTGTAAACAAAACGAATTGCTGGTCTTGCTGCTGGCCCATCACAATCTATGCACATTTGTTAACTTCCATTTTTATTAGGAGTTATTGATGCTGGAACTACATATGGATTAAGACTATCTTGAATAAGCCTTTTTTTAGCAACTCTTCTACTTGTCTCTTCTAATCTTCATTTTTTATAGGATTTGAGCAATATTCTAGAAGATTTAATGGAGTAGATCTAAGTACCAAGTAAACAACATGATAAATATGTTGTAAAGGAGATAATTTACCTTACAATTCATTTGTGTAAGATCTGAAAAATTAGCAGCAGTTCACTCACTTCTTCTGGTAATGTAAGGGGTTTCACGTGTTTCTGTTATGTTTCGCACTGCCACTACAAACACAACTCCCTTCTTACTGACAACTTCAAACTCTCTCTTTAAGGATATTAAGAGGTTGTTTCTAGGTATCTATGGCTGCCTGGTTACTTTCTCTTTGCTTCTCTACCTTGAACACCTTCATAGGCTTCAAGATTGTCTTCTTCCATGAAACAAAAACTAATAAGTGTTACCTTTTCTAAATTTCTGCACATCACGATCATAAAGCCCCAGTCGATCAAGTAAAATGTATGAGATATTTTACCACGAGTAATTGGTAGTGTTATTATCCACCCTAGCAACTTTGTAATGACGTGGGTGTTTCTTCTATGGAATTAAATTTAATAGCTTCATGTTTTCTGATACTGCATTAATACTACTTTCTCCATCAATAATTAGCTTACATGCTTTATCTCGACATCTAACTTTACTAAAAAGGTAGTACTACGAAGCCATTCTTCTTGTTCTTTTGCCTTAGGTCATAAGTATGCACCTCACTACATTGAGATTTGTGGAACCAACTTGTTCATCTCTAACTCCTGTAATGCACATTCGTAAGCAAAGTGGCTCTTCCCGTTAGTTTGAAAACACTTCTTATCATTGCTGTCCTTTTTTCCCCATTCTAAACTATAACTTTAGCTCCATGAGAAGCTTTGTAGTTGTTTTGTGGTGCAAATTTTGATCCATTAATTGCTGGAGTAAAATTTTGCACAGTCGTAGTTCTCTTAATACCAAACTCCTCATTTCTAGATTTCTTAGTTACTTTCTATCCTAGGTATTGTTTTTGCTTATAACCCAATTATGCATCTTAGAGGCTGTGAATCCTTTCCATTGTCAATATTTTGGAATTTTGTTTCCCTTAAGCCATTTGTGAAATGAAATATGAGTTGTAATTTAAATTCCATTTCTTCATAATGGACATTATGATCATAAAATTTTTCCATGCCCATAGAACTTGTTGGTAATGAAGTGGTGAGTATTTTTATAATAAATTTAACTTCATCTCTTCCCAATCAACAAGGTTGCTGGCCTGTTTTTCAAAGTATATACTTTATCAATCTATACTAGATTTTAACATGTCCAACTAGCTTTAACTTTGCAAATTGGATTTTTCGATCTTCTAAGATGTTATACTAGATAAAGCAATATTCCATCTCTATTGTCTAGGTATAGGTGTTTGTCCATCTTTCATACAAAATTAGGTGCTTCAACATGAACTTCTTTGTAATATCATTCAATATTTATTGTGTTTTAGCGCTATCATGACCTTTGAAGGCTGGCATGAGCTCTCCAAATAGTGCTAGTTGTTATTGTCATGGATCTCTCAATGGGAGTTGATCCCCTAATCCCACTCAATGTTGATTAGTTTTAGCCTCTTTATCATGGATTTCACTTTCCTTCACCCTCAACATCAAATGTAATTTGTGGTATGATGTTGTTTTCTAGACTAGTTCTTGGAGCACCATGTGATTGGGGGTCATTAAACTCCAATTCTTCCATAATTTTTAGAAGTGTTTAATCTCACTCTTATTCTCTAAGTAGTCTTTTTATGCCCTTCCACTACATGTCATTGTGAGCCAAAGTCCTGATACCAAATTGATGTGGGACGAGTAGAAGATATATCAAACTAGTAACTAGAATCGACAAAACTCATAAAATTCAGTTGTTAGAATTCAAGTTATAGGTTTGAGATTTCTTCTTAGATTGTTGGAATTTCAAGTTTGGGATAGCTTGAATTTTAGGGTTTTGGTGCTGGAAATTTTGATGCTTGAATTTTCATTAAATCCTTCCCAACTCCTCCTGCTCTAATTGATAAACCAACAGCTATGCTTCCCCCATCAAGTGGAAGGCTACCAATCCCACCTTTGCTCCCTTTTAGATTTTTTGACTCCCTAAGGGGCCTTCCAACCCATTATAGCCTGAAAAATTAGTCTCAGAGTAGCGTGGTACCATTTAACCCCTTGTCTGCCCATTTGTTTTCTCCTTTCGACTCCCTCAGTTGCCACTGCTAGAACTACCAACATTGCCCCTTCCTGAATCCTTTCCTTATCTATGAACATGGCATGTGTGCTTCTCCATCTATTCTTCTAGTGCTTGATGCCTCACGACCATAGTTTACATAAAAGCCTCCAGCTTGCTGACTAGGCTTTCCAGGTCACCCATGATAGGTGGCTCTAATACCAAGTTCTTATGTACTATAGCGTAGGATCTACTCATTGGTTGAGACACAGTAAAAGCCACCTCCTTTTCTGTGGCTATGTGATAGGCTTCCTAGATTCGAGGTCAGGGGCCTTCAAGTTAACAAAGAAAGGATTTGAATTAAAGGGTTCTCTGGCCTTTTCTTTCATTTCATTTCAATATAAAGTTGTTCATACACTAATCTCGTTTCATGAATTCATTCACGTGTTACCTATCAATGCATTGCTAATAGAAAGGGAAAAAATTACCTTGCATGCGAACAAAATGGTCATTCAGCTAATGACAATCCCTAGACATTCGGTAACAACCAGATTTCTTTAATGATAGCAATCATTCCATGAAGTTGGGTGTCTTCGGTTTCTTATTGGGCGACCTGATTCCTAAAGGCCATGGACTTCTTACTTACGTCTTGGTCTTCATTATTGTTCTGATCCGTAATCATAACTACTTCCACTCGTGGATGGAAAACCACCTTGTCCTCTAGGTGGTGGGTAGACTTACGTGGGTCCCAATCTTCCCATGTATTATCTTCAGTTGGCAAGCCCGACGTTGAACCAAAACAAGTGTGTGATGAGGGTGAGACGAAGTGTTGGATTTAGAATCTAGAATGTACAAAGGCTCGATAATAGTTGTCCATCGATGACATGAGGTGGCTAATCAAGAACTAGAGTAGTAAAAGGGTCGTGATGGAGCTTGAGAAGGGACAACGAAAGACTAGATTAATTTTAACTCCTGCTGGCAAAGCTAGCTTATAAGAGACGACACTAATTTGCTCCACATTCTAGTAGAGCCCATAAAAATGTTTACTAAGTTTGGGATAAGAAGTGTGGACAATAGAGGTTTCTGACTTCAATCTGGCCGTCAGTTTGAGGATGATGCGTTGTACTCACCCTTAATGTGGTATGTTAGGACTAATATTAGGGGAATAAACCTAGTATTTGGAGAGTGTACTCGAGGAGGAAGAATGAGGGAAGAGGGGGAAGTTAGTTAGTGTGGTGAGCTGGAATAACAGAATGGTGAGAGAGTGTGGGAGGTCTGGTTTTTGTGCGGGTGGAGAGAGGAGAGTGGTAGGCAGAAGTAAGGTGTGTCATTTTGGGCAGAGAGAATTATTATTCTCCCTGAGGAGCATTGCATTGCTCTGGTTTAGGAAGAGGTCTGGGAATTATCTTTGTAATAGCAGTGCTAGCCACTGAATATACTAAATAATACACAACACTCTAGCTGATTAAGCTAGAGCTTTCTATCATGGTACCACTGAGCTCGAATAATTCTCGCCAAAATTGGCTAACAATTATTGGGTCTCGATCGAAAAACAAACTTTCTAGTAATGTATTTAATTTACAAACCATATCTTGGAATAGTTGAGCTACCTTGTAAGCAATATTGTTTGATGATTGATGCTGATGTTTGGCTCGTAATTGGTCTAATAAAATGTACTATGGACTGGTCAAAATCAAGCGGTGATGAGGGTCATGGATTCTTTATGTTGCATCAGCAACAACATTATGGCTACCTTTCTTATATTGAATTTGAAAATCAAATGATGAGCTTGACTAAGATTGTTGCGCTAGGGTTTGTAAAGTTTGTGTCATCAACTCTTTCAAACTATGGTGCTTTGTCAGAATAATAAATTGATAATAAATATTGCCTTCATTTCTCGGCCCGGCTTATTAACATCCCTACAATGGAGGCAATATTTATTATCAACTTGGCCCAGCCCGATCCGACCCACAGATTGGCTAGCTCGTCGCCCACGAGCCGACTCAACCTTATATTAATTTTTTTAAAATTAAAAAACCACATCGTTTTTGATGTTTTGGTGGGGCCACAGGTTGGATCGAGCTAGCTTGAGCTTGGCTAGTGGCCCGGTCAACCCAGTCCAAAATTGACCTACTCCATTTTCTGATTGCCATTGTTATCGTCTGAAGCTCTCGACTGTAGGTGGAAGCATGGACACTTCGGATAAAATTGTTTGCTAAAAACAGCTATCGGATGTTTTTCTTGTAACAACATTGTGCCCATGCCAGAGCCTGAAGCATTTGTCTCCAATATAAATGGTTTAGAAAAATCAGCGAGTGCCAAGACTAAAGCACAGGTCATGACTGATTTCAGATTATCAAAAGCCTCTTGAGCAGTAGGAGACTGATGAAATTGATCTTTCTTGAGCAAGCATGTTAATGGGGTTGCCAAATGTGCATAATTTCGGATGAAACACGGTAAAAACCAGTAAGACTGAGAAAGCCTCGTAAGGATTTGAGGGTGTTAGTGATCGGCCAAGTCGTCATAGCTTGTATTTTTGTAGCACTGGCTTGTACTCTTGAGGTTGAAACCACATGCTTGAGATATTCAACTGTACTTTTGGCAAAGAAGCACATGGAGAGCTTCAATAAAATTGTCCCTGCGGTAAGGTTTCGAAAGCTTGCTCCAAATGTTGTACATGATCTGAAAATTATTTGCTATAAACTAAAATTTTGTTGAAGAAGACAATAATGAAGTTGTGCAAAAATGGTTGAAACAACCTGTTCATATTGGCTTGGAATGTTAAAGCATTACACAAGCCAAACAGCTTCACCTTGAATTTGTAGTGACCAAGGTGTGTGTGAAAAGCTGTTTTGTGAATATCAACCTCCTTCATTAAGATTTGGCTGTATCCTTGCATAGATCAAGTTTAAAAAGTCATGTAGTTCTGTTGAGTTCGTCAAGCAACTCATCAATAGTAGGTATGGGAAACCTATCCTTTAGAGTCACCGCATTGAGGGCTCTGTAATCAATGCAAAAACGCCAACTGCCATACTTTTCTTGACTAGTAAAACCAATGAAGAATATGGGTTGTTGCTAGGTTGAATGAGTCCTGATTTAAGCATTTGCTTCACCTGTAATTCAATTTCCCTTTTTTTAGAGTAAGATATCTCTAGGGGCGTACATTAACTGGCTTGGAATTAGGTAATAAATGGATGTTATGATTAGTGGTGCGACTTCTAGGAAGAGTTTGAGTTGCGTGAATCGTGGTGTGAAATTGGTTTAAAAGATTTTGAATTTGGGAAGGGTGATGGCTAGGTGGTGAAGAACTTAACGAAGTGTCAGGTTGAATTTGGATGTCTGTAACAATCGTTTGATCTGTTGAGTTGTTACCAACTTAGGTTCTGTGGACCCAGTGCCTTTGAGCTCAATTAACTGATCATGTTGTAGAAATCTCATGGTAAAAGTGGAGTAATCCATGAGGAAAGGCCTAATTGTCTTTAACCACTACACACTCAAATCAATTTCAGCTCCACTTATTTGTAGAACGTGTAAGTCCACAAAATATTGTTGCTGGTGAATGTGGATTGGGACTTTTGGACATAGTTAGAGTGCAATATATTTTTGAACCATTACCCACTAGGATGTTGAAGGGCTGAATGAGTTGGGTTTGCAAATGCAAATATTTGGCAAGCGCTCCTGAATAAAGTTGTGTACTGCCGTGTCAACTAAAATCATGACTGGATGTTTAGCTATTTGACCCACAAGATGAAAGGTTTCAGGTGCCATGTGGCTAGCCATTGCATGTAGGTTGATTTGAGTTGGGTTGGGGTCAGGAAGCAGTTAAAGGGATATTTGGATCAATAGGGAAGTCCATATTGGGTATTGCAATATCTAAAAAATCGTCATTGACAGTTAGTAAAAAATATCGGGATTTATGTTTGAGTTGGGGACCAAACTTCTGGTTGCAATTGTAGGACAAACCTTTTTCTTACGGGCTGTGTTAACAATCCACCCTCTTCCCCGCCCATACCTACTAAGCCCATCAAAACTTATACTCATAGAAACAAATTAGGAA
>JAOSBN010000003.1:28774077-28788673 GCA_027563595.1 Erythroxylum suave
CTGAACAAGGGAAAGATTTTGAAGCATGTTTAACAAACAAATAAAGTATCTTTACTCATTAGCCACCAAAATAAAGGTCTGCAACCCCAAAAAGTTGAGTAAAACAGAGATGTATATGATAAAGTCTATAAAATAAATGTACATTACAATTAAAATTATGATGAGATTATCATTATGAGATTCATATTGTATTTATACATTATTCATAAATTGTTCTTAACATTATCCCTAAATTGTTCTTAGTCATTATTTTATTGAAGTTAGAAATTAATAAAACATAAAAGACTAGTACATATTATGCTTCTTCTTTGTGAAAAAAGTATTCGATTTCATAAACTAAAACATGGAGATGCTCAAACAAAAATGTGGATGTTTGTTAAAGAAAAAATTCACTAAACTGATACAAAAAATTAATTAAAAAATTACTTTTATGTTTATAAAAATTCTCATTATGATAATTGTATAAGTGATCATTTGACTTGAGATTTTCAAAGTATCTCACATAAAGATTGCTATGTTTTGATACTATTTATGATATATTCTAATTAAGGTAGCTTAATAAGTAGTTAATGAATATTGCATGAACTATATAGAGGTAGTTAAGTAATTAAAATAGAAATTATCACCCTAAAATAATTAGGTAGAATATTCCATTGTTCAATTAGTATTGATCCAAAAAATCCTTGACCAATATAGAATGATACTTTGAGAATAGTTTTCAAATGTTATTAATAAAATCAATTTTTAATGGGGATAATAGCTATGATTTGACTCAAAATAGAACATATATTAATTTCATGTTTTATATCTAATTAGAATATTGTACAGTGAAAGAATTGAATTATATGAAAAAAATTATTTACGAAAACATTAGTCAAAACTACTTTGACATTTCTAAACATTTGGACGATCATGAGGTATCGCTATATGTCAATTTTGATCTTAGGATAAGATTTGTTTTACTAGAAAATTAAAGATGAATTAAATAAGTTTAATTTATATAATCTTAAATATGATTTAGGATTATAATTTATATTCATTGCCAACATATTTAGGAGCTTAATGGATTACACACAAAGAAAATATTGAAGAGAGAAAATATGTTCTAATCAAGTTGAACTTGATTGTAAAGTTTAAGAAATTTTATGGTTTAAGTATGTGATATTAAAAAAAAGACCAATGTGATATATTAGATCTTATTTAGGCACGATTGATACTTAATTGGTATTAATTTTACTTTTAATTAAAGTTTAATTGAAATTAAAATTTTATTTCAGTTAAAGTACTATAAGATCCAAAAGATATTATAAATACGTTTCGAATATAAAAGAGCTATCAGTTTTTTGGCTAACCTTTTTACATTATTTGTAGAGTTCTCGTTTTGTGAATATTGTTAAAAGTTAGATATGTATACAGCTAGAGTAGTTGAAATAAATCAATTTTATAAATGATTCAAGAAGGACGTTAAGTAAAAAAATCAGTTTTTATAATAAAGATCGAATTATAATCATACTTTATTAAGTTTTGTGGATCAACCATGTTATAAAATTTAAAATGATATTGATTTTTAAAAATTAAACCAAAAAGTTTTATATTTATTCTGAAATTTCGTCCACATTTTCCAACATTTAACTAATTAATGACTCCACAATGAGCTCTGATCTCTCCAGCTTTACCCGTCAAAACACCTAATTGGCCCATCTTTAACATGGCATCAGCGAATTTCGTTTTCCAAAGCATGGGATCCCTTGCATTCAGATTCACTTGGCTAGCTGTTGCGGCGTTTGTCAAAAGTGTTTGATCTGATACAAACAAGCCTCGGTTTGCAAGGATGTTAACGTAGTAGCCAGAATCTAAAGTGGTTGGACTTAAAGGGTCCATTGGAACCACCGACTTGCGATGTACAGTACCACTCCGTGATTGTGGGCACTGCTGCTTTAGCATAGCTGCATACGTGGCATCTAAAGTTGGATCTTGCCTGATTGTTTTGCTGAAGTTATACAATCTATTACTGAAAGAAGTGCAGTTCGATCGACCAATGGTGTGTGCTCCTACAAATAAACAAATATATCAAACATTCACATGTAAATAGTCATCCAATGTGATCTTTATTATTTCACACTTTGTTTTGTTAGTTACTATCAAATATTCTATCTTCTATGAAAATAATGCAAGTTATAGCCAGCTGTACCAGAAAGGGTGACCATTTCTTCTTGCGAGAAACCCTTGTTTGCGAAGAATCGAGTGAGTTGGTTGACATTGAGGGAAGGGGGAGGCAAGTTGGTCAATGTTTCGTTGGCCAGAGAAACTCTGCCGTCTCTTCTTCCGGCAGGAACATCATAGCCAATTCCACCGGTCTGCATTAATTGGATCTGATTATTGCATGCAATGGCTCAGGGAAGCATATTTGTGCAGTTAATTTAGTTACCATCTCGATGCTGTCTCTGGCTGCAAATGCAAGGATGTCAGCGCAAGAAACAACCCCTTTACAAACTGCTTCAAGCCTAGCCTTTGCATTATCAATGACTTCGAATCCTCTTAGACTTGGATAATTGACTGGAGAGTCCTTTTCTGCTTTGTTGGAGGAAGTGGAGTCAATGAGCACGGATGCGTCACAACCCTGCATGTAGATAGAGTCCGAGCACGTACGCGTATTAGTTATATTTCTTTTTGGTGGTCGTCATAACCACTCCATTTCAAACAAACACTTTTTCCACTGCCATGCAAACACTAGAATATGAATAATCTGAGCATTTGTAAGAACACACAATTAATATACCCTGATAAAGCAGTCATGAAAGTGCATTCTGACAAGGCCGGCAGCCACTCCTGAATCTCTCATAATCCCTTCTCTAACAGCTCCTTTCACAATTATCTCAGCTAAACCACATGAATGGCTGTAATACCCAACTTGAAGTTGAGAATAAACGCTTATTTGGCAGAACCAGAGAGTCACAAAAACCATACCTAGTTCCTTTGGACACATTTTTTTCCACTAATATTATATAATATGTCTCTATGTCACAGTTCAAAGATCTACATGTAACAAGTTACTACAAAGTCTATTTATAGTTGGAGAAATGTTATAGTGTCTAACCACATCATCATTAACAAATCGATAATCAAATGGAACATAGGTTATGAACCGACTGCGGAATTAGTGTAAGACCACAGCGAAAAAAGTGGACTATTAGTAGTGTGAGTATCTCAAGTAGAAGAAAAAGACAACTGGATTTGGTTTCATGTCTACTTACTATATCTTAATGATCTAGATTTGCAATATAATACTGGCAACAAGCGACAATATTTTGGCGGAATCACGCGTTAATTGAAGGACGCAAGTTGGCTCAAAATGCAAGCAAGCAGATTTTGGCGAGAGTAGTTAAAGTTGTGTACAGAGATGTCAATGTAGTCTAAATCAAAGGGCTATGGGGCAAGTTAAAAGATACCCTGAACAATCTTCCTGCTTATATTTGTGAATAAAATGAATATATATTATTTCGAATATATTGATTAAATTGGATTCCAACCATGTAATCATAACTTTCAAGTTTACTAGATGAAGTTGTATGGAGAGTACAAAAATAGAAGTAGAAATTTTCTTTAGTGGTTTCTGTATCTAGAAGTAAATTGAAATATGTAAGGAGTTTTAGCATATAACACGATAATTTATAATAGGAAGAGACTAGTTATTAAATGGAAGATAAAATTCAGACTGCCATTGCCGAGTTCTACATCATTTTTATTAAGTTAGTTATGATTTTTCTTAATTTTTTATTCCACTGTGATGTATTATTGTTATTATGCAAGACAGCTTCAAACAGCAAAAATCCTTAGACCTGGACTCTGGTCTATACACAGCTGCTCTCTAACTCACCGTGTTATGATTTAATTAAAAGTATGGTCATTTAATCTGAGTTTGTAGTGGCAGCAACTACTAATCTTTTTCTTTTTCAACTACTAATCTTTTTCTTTTTGTCATTAAGTTACATACTGTAGAGTGATGTTGGAGAACTCCGAAGTTTCCGCAACTAAACTTATTAATGACAAAACATTAATTTTTAATGGTACAATAATGATCATATTTATAAAAACAATAATAATATTGAAAATTGAATACTTAATACCAAGTAGATAAAGCCAAGTAATTGAGCTGTCCTCGATTGCTAGTTTTCTAATCTGCTGATCGTGATAGGCCTAACAACGTAAAGGTAAACATTTTACGCTATTTAAAAGTCACCTCTACATCTTTTATGTGACATATATGTCCATAACCATAAAATGTGCTCATACTTGACTTTTCCTCCCAGGAGTTGATTCTGTGCAAAAAGATAAATGAATGATAGTTCTATGCAAAAAAATAAATGAAATGATGTTACCGGCCGGTGCATCTCATAGTCCAGCAAAATTTATAGACAAAAATCCTCATGGTACATAATAAATTAGATCAAAGTGATCGTCCAGCTTGGATGCTGATTTTTGTACAAGTAAGCTAAGCTATGTAAAGATAGGACGATGGTCTAGAAACAGTAACACAATGGATCCTTACTGGAAGTCTTCTGTTAGCAGATGTAACTACAGCTATCCATGAGATGTTCAGCAACCAAATGAATACCCTAAGAAGTAGAACGAGAAAATCGCACAAATGTAAAAGAACTTTATATGAGCTTAAAAAGCTTTTTGCATGGGCAAATGCGCCAAGAGTCTAGGACTTAATACGAAACTTAACTTTAGGGTCAAGATCTACCATGAACTTGTATAAACAGAGATAACACAAAAAAAGTATCTAATTTGCTGTCCATAACTTGATGAACAAGCTTTTCAACTGCTTGAATGAGCTTATGGATCCTTTGCATAAGCTCCTCGACACATAAATAAGCTTTTATAATTTCCTGTATGCTATTATCATCTTTCTAAATGCGTGAATCGCCTAACGGGTCAGAATAATTTTACGTTTACAAACTTCTATCAACAGGCTGGAAGAGATCTTAGAGTTATCTATTGAAATCTTATTGGGCCCCATCACAAGCTCAGTAAGCCGATTTGCAACCACTAATAAGATTTCATTTTCTTACAGAACTTTGGTTCATTTATCTAGACCTTAATTGGGTCCATTTATTATCCTTAATTCAGATAAATTTTAATTTTCTTAATCTTAATTTATACAAATTCATAATTAATAATTGTTCAATGGAAATTTTAACACCAACATTCTTCAACCTGGACAAATATTAATTATAATAGTTGCAATGAAAATGAAAATAATAAAAGTGGCTAAGAAAGTCAACATAATAATCGACCAAAATAAAAAATTTGACCCAAAGATGATAAAAGTCCATAATTCAGTTTCGTAAGGCTTTCAATATTGAAAAGTATTAAACGTATGTGTCACTATACAACACAGATCTAGTACAATTACATATATCTAATACCTTATTGAAATAAATGAGGAAATGAAATGTGTCAAACTATAATGATATCTATATGATTTAAAATGTTTCGTTTGTTGGTCTCAATTTCTCTAAACTTTATACTAAACTACATTAGAGAAATTTATTTTCTCTTATTTAATACTTAACTGCATTAGAGAAAAACCTTATGAGAATAAACACTTATATCTCCTTATTTCTTATCAAGTCCATAGATTTATCTATATATCTGTACCTGTCTCGAAGACATAGGTTCAAGATCAATCTAAATATAAAATGCATAGTCATAATAGGTTCAAGATCAATCTAAATATAAAATGCATAGTCATAATACATGAAAAACAAAATCAACTGTATCACAAGCCAAATACAATGATACCTAACTTACAACATCTAAGGACTTCAATAAGCCCATATTATACACGTCTCATAAAATTGATTGGGCACAATCCGTTAGTTAGTCGATTGGCCAATAGGCGCTCAGCCTCTATATACTCCACAATAATGTCACCTGTTTGTATAATTTTCTTTATAATCAGATATTTGACCTTCAAATGCTTAAACCCTTTGATTTTTTTTTTTTTTGCTATTACTAAACAATATAACATAGAGATTATCACATTACAACCAAATGTGTCTAGCCACATAATCAACTACAAACAACTCAAAATTAATTTCTTGAGCTAAACCATTTGTAAGGCAACCCTATAGCATGCTATAAACTCTGCATACATAGTCGAGTAAGCTACCAATGTTTGCTTGATACTCTTCCACGAAATAATACCATCTGCTGATGGACATATAGCAAAATTTGAATTCATATAACCAACGAGGTCAAGATTGTTGACTTTCTTAAATGTCAAAATAGAATCCTTAGTTCCCTTGAGATATCTCAAAACTTATTTGACTACATTCTTATGGTCTATTCTTGAGTTAACAAGATACCTGCCCAATAGTCCAACAATGAATGAAATATCTAGTCCAGTGCACACTTAAGCATATATCAGGTTATAAACTACATTAGAATAATTAGGAAACATTTTTCATAGTTTCTCTTTCTGCATCATTCTTTAGACATTGTGTCCAAGATAATCTCTTACTGTAAGAGATAGGTGCTACAACATGTTTACAATCGACTATATTAAACCTTTGCAGTACTTGCTCAATGTATAAAAGATGTTTCACCAAATTCCTTCATTTAAAATGCTTAGCCAAAAATTGCTTAAAATCATACAGAATGGTCAAGTCATTTGATGAGAACAAGATATTATCCACATATAATAGTATAAAAATAACTTTGCTCCCTTTACTTTGTAATACAAGCATCTTTCAGCTTTATTTTTTATGAAGCCAAATGAGGAAATAATCTCATCAAACTTTAGGTAGGAATGTTTGGAGGCTTGTTTCAAATAATTCATGGATCTTCTCAATTTAAATATCATTTTAGCTTTATCTTGATCCTAAAATCCTTTAGGATGCTGCATATAGACTTCTTCATAAAGGTCTTCATTCAAGAAAGCAATTTTGACATCCATCTGATGTAACTTTATGTCATAGTAACCTACTATTGTCATTATCACTCTAAATGCATACTTAAAGGATATAGGAGAAAAGGTGACATTAAAGTCAATTTCTTCTCTTTAAATGAATCCTCTAGTAACTAATTGGGCTTTAAACCGCTCAAATTTATCCTTAGAGTTGTTTTTGGTTTTATATATTAATTTACAACTGACAATTTTACACTACCATACCTTATTATGCTTTATGGATTGCATCTCATCCCTCATTGCATTCCACCACAACGTTATATGAGGTCCAGAAATAGCTTATGTAAATGTAACGAGATCTACCATACATCTAATATCATAGTCTTGTTTGCTCAAATAGATTATGTAATCATATAATATAGTAGGTTTTGTCACTCTAGTGGATCTTATTAATTAACTTGGTTCAGCATATTCATGTACATCAGGAACTTTAGTTTGTACAGGTATGCGTTCCTGAACCTATATTGGTATTATATTAAGACCTAGATCCACTAGCTCTTAATATATGAGTGATGGACATAAAATAATTGTAGTATCTGCCTTTTTATCATATAAAGCATGAGAATGATCTCCTTTATTAAGATGAGATGGATTAGCCTCTTTATAGACATTATGCTTCAAAAACTTAGTTGTTTGTGATTCCACTATTCCAAATCTTCCACTCCACATTAAATTTGTATCTCTTAGAGTAATCAGGATATCCAAGAAAGTTATAACTAGTGGAAAGAGAATGTAATTTATTTTTGTAAGGATCATACAAAAGTACTTCAGCAAGGGCAGCCCTATATAGGAAGATAAGTGAGGTTAGGCTACCACCTTTTCCAAATTTCAAAAGTCATCTTTGAAAATATTTTATTTGAGACTCTATTAAGTATGTAGAAGGTAGTCTTTATAGCTTTACCCCCAAAGGTAATAAGGTAAATTAGTTATGCTCTGCATTGACCTCATCATATCCTTTAAAATATGATTCTGCCTTTCAGTGCCACTATTTTGCTTCGAGCTACCTAGCATAGTGAACTAAGTTACTATTCCGTATGATTATAAATATTTAGCAAATAGACCTTTTCTTGTCCTAAAACCCTATGTTTGACATAATATTCAACTTTATGGTCAGCTATGACAATCTTAATTAGCCTTCCCAGTTGGTTCTCAACTTCAGTCTTAGTGATCTTAAGTTTATAAAGAACTTCAAACTTTTTTTTTAAGCAAGAACACATATCTATAATAGGAATAGTCATCAATAATTGTTAGAATATGTTGAATTACACAATATAACTATATAATAAGTTAGAAGCACAAGTTGACCCCTTTTCTTTGTTTTGGTTAACTTACTCTTGCAACAATCAACATATATTTCCATATCATCATAATCCAAAGTTAGGAGAATGTTATCCTTTATCAATCTCTCAACCCTTTCTGTTTAAATGTAACCTAATCTTTATGCCACAATATGCATGACTTTTCCATAATGAGGGCCTTTTTCTAATTACTTATTTAATAATATATAAAGAAACATATATCTTATTAGGGGCAAGACACATTCTATATAAACCATTATTTGCATTAAAAGATAATTTTACAATCAAATTTTTAATAAAAATTATAACCCTCTTCATCCAAAATAGATACAATTTCATCTAAAAGATGGTATATAGAATGTGTCATACAAAATAAGTTTGAACCATGTATCTAAGTTCAAACATACTTCCCCTACAAAGACTCGTTCATTTCTTCGTTATTTCCTTCCATCAGTTTTTCCTCTTCTTTATTCAACTTTCTGTTTATTATGAATCCCTACATTATGGAAGCAATATGCTTAGAAGCTCTACTATCTAACCACCAAGAACTTGATGTGGCTATAGTAACATTAGATTCATGTATCGAATACGCCGAGAAGTTACATGATAGCTCTTGTCTTTCTTTCCAAGTTTCATATTTCTGACATTCAGCTTCTTATGTCCCTTCTTTTGTAGAAGAAACATTGAATACTCATATTGACTCGACCCCTAATTACGTTGGACTGACCTGCATCTTTATATGGAGGAAGTTTAGATTTCTTATTTTTAAACTTCTAAGGCTTCACTTTTTCCTTTCCTTTTGTTGTTATTAAGGCTGTCTGAGCTAGATTTTATTCAAAAACACACCGAGTAATCAATTGATTTATGTCCCAAACTTCATCCTAAGAATTATATATGGTAATTAGAGTACCAAAATTTGATGGAAAAGTATTTAAATCTTAGTGCACAATATAAGCATCAGGAATATAAATGTTTAATATCTTCAGCTTAGTTTAGAGGTAAAACATCTTAATTATGTATTTCCTTACTCCCCCTACTCCTTCATATCTCATAAAGTATAATTCCTTTAATAAGGTACATATTTCAACATCAGATGATACCTTATACCTCTATGAGACATTATTGAGGAAATATTTTGCTATGTTTGTCTTTGGAACCACACTCAATAGATGGTCTAAAATGGATCTCTTTATGATCAAATAACATACCTTGTTTAACCTTTCCTATGTTACATACGCTACTCTCTCAATCTCTAAACTGATGGATGTGTTAGCGGTCTTTCCTTGATCATGGTTGTACTGATATCCACCATCTCCAATGCAAACCTATATCTTGCTTCCATTTCTTGAAGTTAAAACCAATAAGGGTTTCAATGGTGACATTGTTATTATTTACAGAAAAGGTGTCTACAACATCGATAATGTAAATTATCAACATGAATGTCAAGCTCTCAAAACAGTATATGTATTGAGCATTTTATCACAGATATTATAGAACACTTGTGAGCTGAATGTATAATACATGCAGATAAGACCTCTATATAAAGGAGATCTGAGTACACACCATCAATTTTTATGCTTTTATCATCTATGGGTGAGTAGATTATTTAAAAAATTGTTGTACTTTACTGAATGCCTTTATGCACTTTTCAATCTTATATAAGGCCAGAACTTGTTAGCAAAATAGCTAAACACAAGACAAAAGACTTCCCTTAACATACAAGCAAAATAATCTAGATACCAACTCAAAAGGCTATTCTGGTGATTGCATTCTCATTAGAGCTTAAACTATTCAATAAAATCAAGAGATACACCTATATGTTATCCTCACATTTATTTGTATGGCATCAAATATGTGACAACAAACTATTCATAAATGCAAAATCCTTATGCACAATCTCATTGTCATTTTTTAGTGCTAAAAATATTATCAACAAACTTTATTTTAGAATAAATCAAAAAAATCTCAATCAGAGTAATAATCCTGCAATACCAAACAATAAATGTACTATATAAGATACCAAAACTACATGTATCTCTTTTATTTCAAATCAAATGCATTAAAATTCACTCAATCATGGCCTTTGATAACCTTATTTGATTTTTTTAGAGTTAAATCTTATTTAATACTAATGAAATAAATCCAAAAAATTTAAAAACTAATTTAAAAAATTCATTGTCACTAAAACCTGACCTAAAACAACTTGAGGGACCATTTTGTGAATTTTGAGTTTTTTATTTCACTAGTGTGTTGATGTCAGAAAATGATGTCAACATTACGTGTGCTACCAGATGAAATGTGTTGCGTGAGGCATGTGTAGCTCACGTGCTAGATGCACACTGACCTTTATGATGCGTGTTCTCTATGCACTAGATGTGAATAGACATGCCCACCACCTTTATGGCACATGGAACACATGCACGATATGCGAAGATACATCAACCGCCTTAGGCACGTGCATATCCCGCACTAGATATGGGTCCAGCACACTTGAGCCTCCATGCCAGTTATCCAGTGAATGTATATCACATGTGCAAGATGTTAAGTGTGTCTCAAAAGCACCTGGGTTCTTCTGCATGGCCCCTAAGCGTAGTCACTAGAAGAAGGCAATTTCTAGTAAGTTTTTGGTAATTTTAAGCTAGAAAATCACAATGAATTCCATTTTTCTGCCCCATTTTTCTCGCAAAGCTTATCCAAAGTCAATTGAAACAACAAATATGTAGTTTATATAAGCAAAAATAGATAAATTTCTATAATTCCATTATAGATAACCTTAAAAATCTTCTTCCAAATTCATACAATCATGGAACTGCTATAATATCACATGTAAGAGTTAACACAAACCTTAACTTGAGGCCCAAGATCTACCATGAACTTGTATAAATGGAGATAATGCAAGTGAAAAAGTACTTGTTTTGCTATCTATAACTCAATGAACAAGCTTCTCAACTACTTGATTAGGCTCCTAAATCCTTTGAATAAGCTCCTTAGCATCTACATAAGCTTCTGCAACTTCCTTTATGTTGTTATTGTCATTTTGCACCATTCTGAATACGTGAACCTCTTAACGGATCAAAGTAACTTTATGTTTATGAACTTCTATTAGTAGGCTACAAGAGACCTTAGCAACTATTTACAGAAATCTTATTAGGCCCCCCATCACAAGCCTAATAAGAAAATCTACTCACACTAATAGAGGTCCAGTTATCTCACTAGACTTTGGCCCATTTAACCAAATGCTTTATTGGTCCCATTTATCATCTTTAATTTAGATCAAATTAAATTTTCTTAGCCTTAATGTATGAAAATTAATTATTAATGATTGTCTAATAAGAATTTTATTTCCATCAAAGAGAGCTAAAAGGATCCCGATACAGGCTTTCAAACATATAAAAAATACTCTAAGTTTTACCAAATTGCAAAAGGAATCACTGCAAGTACAAAGAAGCCTACAAATACTTAATTATGTCAGTCTTTATTTTAGCTAGTTGGTTTTTGGGAATTTTATATCTCCTTTTATTGCTTGACTTCTTACATTAGAAAAGATCCAAAAATCCTTAAGTTGATAAATAGAACATTGAATCTCATTTTTTACTGTCTGAAATATACAACAGTAAGCTAAACTACTATGTGATAGTGAGATTCACTTTCTGATTAATTTTTAAAATACTAATTATGTGATAGTAAAACGTATCTTTTATTTAAAAATATAAAATAATGCCATATTACTATTCCTACATTTAAATTTTGTTCTTAATGTTTTAAAGTATTAAAATTTAATTTAAATTATATTCTATTCTAAATATTAAAGTTAAAAATACACTTGTCTCTTTAATAACGTGATGCCTACTTTTTTAACATATTTTTATATAAATAAGTATACATAGATTTTGACTTTTACTTTTTGACTATTTTGACATAACGTGAAGAGAAAGTTATCGAGTTCCATTCAAACCTTGTCTTCTACATATGCAAGTCTTATTGCCCAAATCAATATATTGTTGAAATTCATATGCTCTACTTCAAAATGTTTCCCACCACTGAAGTGTGGCATTTAATTGTTGGCAAGTTGTTTATGCTTCTCAAATTTTTTTAAATCATAAGATAAATCAACTAATTATGTTTCTCCATTCTCTTATTTTTCTTATTAAATCTTTTCATCATTTTGGCTTGTCCCTAGCCTTATTGATATTGAAGGTATCAAAATGATTATTCAAAAACATGTCTCATTTGAGTCCAACATTATAAACGTGCCTATACCATTTGTTGGTTGGTATTTGTCAAACCAATCATAAATAAATTTGCCCCCATATTCTAATTGCTTCATATATATGTTTAAATTAAAACTCAAAATGAGAATGCCTTGAACAATCATATACATTCAAAATCATAAGTATAACAATAGTCAAATTCAAATACACTAAAAAAAATAATCACATACCATTCAAATTGAAGGTCTATGATCTTTCCATATTCCATTCTTTTTTTGTCTTAAATTTTCTTTTAAGGTTATCATAGATATTGTTGGGCACCGTTTCCAAAACCCAACTCTTATTCGGAACCATATAATGTGAGCGTAAACCAATGATGTCTCCTTAACCATCGATTTGCTCTCCTTACTCTGATAGCAAAAATGTTGGCCTTGGCCCCCGTACGTAATTCATGACGACTATACATCACCAGTTGGGAATTTAATTGCAATAATAATAATAAATCACACTTAAATTTAAATAAAAAAACAATTCTAGTCACGGAAAAATTCGTGGTGGGGTCATAAAATAATTTCGGACATAAAATTTAATTATTCATAAAAGAACCGATTTAATAACTACAATTAATTATTAATAAAATAATTAATGGAAATTAGATAATAAATATATCAATTAAATTAATTTCATAGGAAATGTAAAAATAATGCTCATCTATTACATTCGAAATTTTCCATAGCAAAATAAACAAAGAATAAATGATTTGATGATAAAAGATTAATTATAAATTAATTAGGAAAAAGGGTCAGGTGGTGCGGGTTGTTCTGGAAACCTGGGCGCTCGCGATCGCGACCTGGTCGCGATCGCGAAGTCACTGATTTGAAGACGTCGCGGTTGCGAACCGTGAGTTTCATGCCTATATTGCGATCACTACTGATCGCGATCGCGAGAGGCGAACCTCTGGACAGTCACGACCGCATCGCCTTACGATCCCGACTATCGCGATCGTGCTGCGTTACGATCACGACTTGGTGACTTTGGGATGTCACGATCGTGCCTGGTCACGATCTTGAATTCCTTGGTGACTTGGGGATGTCACGATTGTACCTGGTCACGATCGTGACTCCCCAGTTCTAACTCCTTCACTTCAAATCAACATAACTTCCAATCCAGTAACTCAAAAATTACAATCTATATATCAATAGAAAGCTAAGACTAAGCCCTACAACTTTCATGAAAATAACTTTGTCTAATTTTGGATGTATCATTACAATTTTATCGATTAAAATAAAGTTACCATTCATTCTAACTTATACCAAGTTATGCTTAAGATCCTCAACATAGTCATCTTATAAAGGCTCTAACTCTCACATCAGTCATCCAAAAATTCCAATCCTTATGGCGATAGAAAGATAAAAGGAAGATCTACAACTTTCATGTAGACCATAATTCGACCTGTATCTTTCCAATTTAATCAGTTAAATTTCAGTTACCCTTTAAGCCAAATTCTTATGTCAATTATGCATAAATGACCACAAAACGCAGCTACCTTATAATGAGCATAACTTCTACATTTGACGTCCAAAAATTCTAATCTTTAGAGCGATAGAAAGCTAAGAGGATAATCTACAACTTTCATTTAAACCACTAAGCCCATTTCTGCCTAGATCAGTCCAGATTATGTCCCAAAGTTTCAGATTACACTTTTTACCCCATTCATCATTTTCACTCACCAATTCACATCAATTCTCACCCAAATGTCAAAGGACCCGAACCAACATGGAATTTTTTACATACTAAGCTCCTTTACTACACAATTTACCTCAACCCAACCTTCAAATTTTTTCCCAAAAATCAGCATACACAGTCAACTGCATAGGGTAAAATTTTGCATACATATATACATGTTAATCCATAACAATACAAAGTTACATATTGTCACATTTTACTTCACAATACCGTACCAGTATCACAATCACAATTTCATACAGTATCATGGTCACAAATTACATACTATAATGTTTATGCTAACATGCGCTAGGATCACCTAAATGTGATTGACACTAACTTAGTTACAAAATCTGAAATTTCTTGGAGTATGCCAAAAACTTTGC
>JAOSBN010000003.1:28788773-28800738 GCA_027563595.1 Erythroxylum suave
CAGAAAAATAGTAGTTACTTTAGCTGTAATTTATTCAGCTAGCTCTGTCAAGAGCTAGCTACCCTTCATTCAAAATCAGTTCTTCCTCCAAAGGGAAGAACAAAAAACAAGGGAAAGAAGATAGATTTCTCTCTTAATCGTCCCGTGACGAGATCATATAGCAGGGCCCATAACACTGAACCTCATAAAATATGAAATGATAAAAGACAAAAAGGAAAGATAACATAAAGCTCCCATCAGAGCATGTGTATGTATGCATATATGTATGTAAGCATGTGTATGCATGCATGTATATATAATAACTAGAATCAAAGCTATAATATGATAACTAATTATAAAAGCATTATAAATAAAATAAAACCTTGCTCAGTCTTAGTCTTCTTCTGACTTGCTGCAAAAATGGAGAACCAATTTGTCTTTACTTCTTCAAAAACTCGAAACAAATTAAAACCATTTCCTGTTAATTTAAGAACAAATGTAAGCTGGTAATATAGAGACATCCTTAATAACATACATAGTAAACGAGGAAAGACTGGATGATGATGATGATGAAGAGGAAGAAGAAAGGGAAAAGGGAGAGAGAAGGAGTAAGGGAGGGAGAGATACTGCAAATAATTTATATCTCTCTCAAAATATTCCATTTGAATAACCAGTGGAACCATCAAATCAACTATCCTAGCGTCCAAGCATGTCATACATTCATCATACATAACTAATTTTCAAGCATGTCCAAAATTACTGATCCAAAATTCCTACTACAATGAAAAAGTTTATGCAATTGAAAAACATGTCTTGCATGAGTTAGGTTGTGAAACACAGAGGCCTTAGTTTACTGTAGCTCATGGACAAGTCAAACGTCCAATATATTGAACGGGATTGGGGCTAAAATAAAGAAAGAAACAGGTCACAGATTATGTACTATCAGTCAACATAGGCCTACTCGCTATCCTCAATGAGATGGAAAAATCAAGTTTATAGTGGAAGGAACCATTCTACCAAAAAGCTTAAAATGCTAGATGAGGCTCAGAACTGAATCATATATTAGCTGTAACGAAAGCCTTAGGCTGAAATTTGGAGAAAACACGAGCCAACCATACCCTGTGCTAAACTGATATCTGATTTAACATAAAGCTAGGATAACATGGTTTAAACTTGAAACCTTTCTGTTACAACATCAAGGAATCATTCAACCTGAAATTTTAAGATGTTTCATAATGCTGATAACTGGATCATGACATATGAATTCATTTAATTAGCTTCAATTATACATCTCATGTATAATCTATAATCAAAACAACTCCTTTGTACCTAACAGTATCAATAATCGATAAAGTATGCAGGTACTAAGTAGCACATCTTAAAAAGAAGACACCTCCCTTTACAAGAAATACAAGATACCTGTATCTTTAACAGAACAGAAGATCGACTCCTATTTTCCCAACTTTACAAGAAATTATCATCTTAAAGTTATTAGCAAACTTGAACATATTCATTCAATTCCAAGTGCATTTAATACCTGTAGGAATGAAAATGCTGAAGCATGATAAACATCTAAACACCTCTGGTTCTCCATATCCGTAATCTTCATAGGTTGCACTCAAAGAATTAGGATCATGCTGATAGTGAAAAGGGGTCTCTGCTTCATCATGTTTTGGTTTTCTTCTACGAAGGACAATCCTTCTGGTAATGCAAGAATTACAATTTGGACAATAAAGATCATGTGTGCTTTGCTTGGCTAATACCTTCTCAACATCAAATTCTATTCTTTCTCTGTCTATTTCTTCTATTAAGTCAATGCTTTGATCTATTATAGCTTCATTGTCAAAATACTTGAATTCTACACCTTGTTCTACTTCTGTGTCTCCAGGACTTGTTTTGAAATCAGATCTTGTACTATTATCACAGTTAACCTCAGAACATCTTCCATTAGTACCTGAAACCACGCAGTTCAAACGCATTTCATCAGCAAAGTATACTACGAAGGGAACTATCACAGCTGCATGAATACAGCGTTATCCCAAGAACGTACGTGAAACAAGCTAAAACACAGCACTGGTGTAACGGTAGAAATGTCACTAGTCATCCCACAATAGATAAAGATCATTTTCTTTATAAATTGTTTTTAACTTGATAACTGCGTATCCATGAGGAATTGAAAGGTAATATTTGGTCATCCTGTAATAAAAGATCAATATCAACGTTATCAAATAATTAAATACTAACTACTTAGGCTGCCATTGTTTGAGATGGACAACAGATATCAGCAATGAGCACTTATAAGCCAAACCAGAAAACCGTTCTTCACTTAAAGGGACTAAGAAAAGCAGTTTTATTAACTGTAACTAACTGCTTTCCCAAGAAATATTGTCATTTCACTAACCTTTAGTTTCAAAAACAAAATATTGTCCATGTTGATTAAAATTTCCGACATCCATCAGGATGTAACCGTTAAGGTTTGAAGTAAAATTACTCAATGGAATTCCAAGACAGTAGGTCCAATTGCAGTGGTGACATTGTCATTTTCCTTCACTCAAAAACAGGAAAGAGTAATGGTATACTCACAGAACAGTGAATCACAGAGAAATTTCGAGAATCATATTGTGGAAAACGAGAAATGTACAAGTCTGGTGAAATGAACATGGCATGCTATTCTTTTTTTTTTTTTCTATAAAGATTCAGAATAAGTTATTTGGATCTGTGATCACATTTTGACAGAAGTTTCCTTTGGAGCCAGCCACGGCCAGTTGTACTGCACTCTAGAACCTGAGGTGGCCTACTTTCGCAGACACCATCTATCCCAATTGAAGCTTATCTTCATTACTGAGTAATAGTGTCATTAATCAAGAACTACAGTCAATAAAAACCCCAATAGAAGTAATAAGGACCAAATACATAAAGCACAATTTGAGAAATTCGTGTGGTCAATCACATTGGTGGTAAACTGCCACATCCAAAACCAAGAAAGCAGCGAAAGCTCATTAAATGAACAAATTTAATGAAATTGTAAGTAGATGGTAATATTTAGGTCGGCCCTGTTTAGACTTGTAAAAGATTATGCTTAACAAAGTAAAGAAGGCAGCAATCGTTGTACTGCAAATCATCAAGTAAAAGGTTAGAAGAAGATCCTTTTGGCACGAACAAAATAAAGCGAAAAGAATGGCTTTCATCTCTAAGACAATAACCATACATAAGCCAATACTATAGTGAAATGAGAGAGCGAGGGCCACAATAGAACCCAGCAAGCAATTTAATATTTTAGTTTTGATGAACGAAGCCTTGCAGATGTGTTTGCTATGAGAAAAAGAAGCAGGAGAGAGAAACAATTAACGAGGACAATGATGAAGTAGATATAGAGAGTGAAAATGAGAAGGACTGAGGAACGTAGATGACAGAGCGGGAAAAGGTCATAAAGACTGAAAGAGAGTACCTCCAAGTTCGTCAAAGTAAACACTAGCAGGAGGAACTGCTTCGTGGTCCTCTTCCTGATCGGTGTGAGAGTAGTTTGGAGCAGAGTTATAGTGCTGACCAGTGCTGGAAATGCTAAAATGGGCAGATTTCTTGATCTTCTTGTTAACAATGGTGGTTCGGCACTGAGTCTTTCTACCTCGCAGCTGCAGACCACCTTCTTCTTCTTCTTCTTGTTTTTCAAGCTGTAGCTGTTTTACTCCATGATCATGCCTGTGTTGTTTCTGTGATTGATCCATCGGCAGATACAGCAAAGAGAGTGTTTCGTACACAGTAGCCGAGACAAAAGAAAGTGAGGGCCAGAGCAAGGCCCCGTTACTACTACTGCGGTTGGGTGCTTGAGGAGGTTGTATTGTAAAAGAATAAAATAAGTCATCCTTTAGATCTGGATCAATCCAACGTAAAATACTCGCCATAACTGAGCCCTCGCTCAGTCGCTCGCGCTCTCTTGGTGCTATTCAAATCGTTACAACATTAATATCCAAACAAGGATAATAATGGCCTGAGGCATGGTTGGATCTAGTTAACTTTTTAAAAATAATTTCTTTAAAATTAAAAATATAAAATAATATCTTTCTTTTTAACGAGTCTGGGTTTGAATCTAAACCTAAAATTACTCGATACTTAACTCTTTTAAATAAAATTGATATCATTTTATTTTAAAAAATTAAGTATCAAGTCATTTTAGATTTAGATTCAAACTCAGACTCATTAAAAAGAAAAATAGATCTGATTTAGTTTGTAAATTAACCTATTAAAAACACAAATTTAGACTCATGTGAATTCATTATCATCCTTACTTATGGGCAAAATTCAAGTTTTTTTAATAAACAAACTTATGAGTTAGCCCGTCAATCCAAACCTGGATTAACCTAAAGATTCAATTAAAAAATAAAATTATTTTTTAATTTAATTTTAAAATAATTATTTAAAATAATTTGACAAAATTAACCAGCAGGTAGCACATTGTCATCCTAGTCATATTATGTTGAAAGGGCACCAGCAGAAACATCTACAAGAGACTTACGACTGTCACCATGAACATAAGCTGTCATCGTCGAACTCCAATAGGGAAGCTTAGCCTTAATCAAGATGGCGACACCATTCACACGGGGGCATGACATAGTAAGTCGCTCAAATTATATTGAACTCAACTCATCAGCGATCAGTTGACAAGCTTGACCTAGAGCAACAACGTCAAGCGTCTAAGAATCTCGAGATTGAGGAAATCATGAAAACGATGTCATGACTGACGAATGGGACCACAACACTGTAATCACGGACCAACAACACTGTAAAGAGGAACCAGGGGGCTTGCCGTGAAGAAAAGTCATAAATGTGATGATCATTTATTAAAATCCAAAGCTGGAACGAGGGGTAATCAAAGTTAGAGATGCCGTAATGCTACAACAGCGATTAATACCGTCACGATGGTGCTGATATGCATTGATAGGATTGATTGTTATTTTGTATTGGCTTTGTGAACTATTGTTGTATCCCTGCTTTTAAAAGGCTTTTGATCTAATTCTTCTTTAACTTATTAAAAAAAATACAAGATCATTTATATGAAAAAAGGTTCAAAGAAAAATTTTATAATTCTTTTATCATCATTGTTTATGATGATTAGGTCATAAATATAGAGTAAAAGATTTATTATCTCCTTACCAAAAATAATTCATATTCATAAGTTCCAACCACCGTCGACGCCAATATGTTAGGATTACTATAAAGCCCATGAAATAATTGACACCAATATGATAGAATTACTATAAAGCCCACAAAATAATAAAAAACTTACCCAATAGCCTAGCCCATTAAATCATTAAATGGAGGAGTATAAAAATAAGTAATCAATTGGAAGTAAACCTTAAGCAACAACTAAACTTTCTTCTTCTTCTTCTTTCTCTTAACTATTTCAACTAGTGTCTAGAGCATCACTCCTTCTCCAGCATATGACACTTCTCTTATAGGTTCCCTCCATATGTTTGTTTTGTAGAAAGTTTAGAGGAATTTGTGAAAGTTAACAATATCAAAATCTCTTAAAACATACATAAATTTTCAGCTGTCATTTTATGTCTTTTTTGTAAATTTTGATTATCCTATACTAGTTTATAGTTAGGATACATGTAGTTATTTGAGACAATAATTCAAGTCACGGAAAGAGGGAAAGTGGAAAAAATGTGGCTAGAACCTGAGGGAAAAAAAAAGAAAGAGGAGATATGAGAAGAGGAGAGGGTGAAGAAGACAACAACTTTAGAAAATTTAAGTTGCATAAAGGGGCAAAATAGGAAATACAAAAAATGAAGGGTAAATTCGGAATTTACTTCTAAGAATGGTAATTTTGGTGCTAATTGAAATAAATAAGGGTAAAATAGGACTTTTAATTAGTTAAGGGTGTTTTAGTAATTTTGGTGGATAGGTTAGTAAGGATATTATTTTTATAATTAAGAATAAACTTGAAAAGGAAATAATGCTAGATTACTAAGTGTAATTGAGTTGGAGATTTTCTTAATTAGTTTAATAGAATTTTGTAATTTTTAGGTCCGAATGTTCGATTAAGGAGTAATTTGGATTATTAATTAGTTGAGTCTAAAATTAAGGTAAGAATAACTTTGGATTGTACTCATATAATAACTTACCGTTTTGTTGTCAATAAATTATTTTATAGTAATTGATATTTTGAATTAATCATTAATTAAATTAATGATTAATAGTTACATACATGAATTATGTTTATTTTATCTATCAAATAATTAATGAAGTGTAAGGTGTTTCACTTTTATATTTTGTTACATTTTATAAGATTTGTTGCTTATTAATTCGACAAAAAATGTATTAATTCGACAAAAAATGTATTAATTAAATAGAAACTGGATGATAATATGTTGGGAATGATTGGTGAAAATCGAGATTCGGTAGCTTGCCTAGGATAGGCTACATTTGATAGTCATAAATTGATAGGTGTTTAGAGATGAGCAAGCGATAGCTAGGTATCTGTCTGTGGTATAGATACCGGAGCATCCTGAGTCCCGAGGTTGTCCTGTGTCAATGGGCAAGTATCAAAGTAATACTGGGATATCCTGAGTTTTTGGGATTTCCTGTGTCGATAGCTAAGTATTGAAGTAGCATCAGGATAACAAGAGAGATTAAGAAATTGAGGTACCCTACAAAATATGAATGACGCAATCACTCTACCAAGTGACTGACTTGGGCCACCACAAAATCAAACCTAGCTCCATACAGGCTATATGGATTCACTTTCCACGTTTGACTAAACAAGTGCTATCTTAACACTCAGCTAAAGCGACATAAAAAATCCTTAATCATGCCTCAGTAACTAAGGAGATTGCCAATCATTTTGTACCTTGCAATACTTTGTTTCTTGTCTCATCCCACCCACCATCATAGCATTGGGGCAATGTTCTTATCTAAGAGAACAACATCAAACCTGGTGACAATTTTTAGACGTGTGTCATTTTCAATTAAACCTTATTTCACTATGCAAATTCACACAAGATTAAAATGAAAAAGATATTTCATTAATGCATAAGTAAATGTACAAATAAATCAAATCCTCAATAAGCCCAAACCACTAATGTGCTTTTGAAAAGCATCTCTAGTAATAGGTTTAGTAAAAGGATCAGTTATCATATCTCTCGTAGAGATATGCTTTAGGAACACATATCCTTATACAATGATATCATGGATGAAGTTGTGGCGAGTATCAATATGCTTTGTCTTTGCATGATACTTCGGGTCCTTTGTATAGGCAAATGCAACGTACTTGGACTTCATCATTGACAATGATATGCACTTTTGTTTCTTGCTACACCAAGAAATAACTCCTCCAAGAATGGAAGCATATCCCGACATGGACTTTTTCTTATCTCTATCAATATATCTATCAGCATCACTATATCCAACCAATTTGAGGCTTTCACCTTGATAGCACAAAGCCATGATAATAGTTCCTCTTAGATATCTAAGTATCCTTTTATCACTGCCCAATGTGCAGGTTCAGGATTACTTTGATATCTACTAACCATCTCAACTGCAAAGCATATGTCAGGTTAAGTACACGCCATAGTGTACATTAAACTATCGACAACACTTGTATATGGCACCTTAGGCATTTGCTATCTTTCTTCCTCTATTTTAGGACATTGATCCATACCTAAGTATAGGTCCTTCTCTAGGAGTGTCAATAGGTTTTCAATTATGCATATTGAAACATTCTAAGACTCTATTAATATAAGTTTCTTGAGTCAAACTCAAAGATCTCTTAGAACGATCCCTCGAGATCTTAACCCCGAGAACATAATTTGCTTTACCCATATCTTTCATCTCCAAAGTAGAGGAAACCACTTTTGAGTGGCAATGATTATCTCCATATTATTCCCAACTATCAAAATATTATCTACATACATAGAGAGTATAAGAAACTCATTCTCTTGTCTCTTTATACATACACAATGGTCCTATTCAATCATTATAAATCCTATTGATGTAATAGCTTGATGAAATCTAAGATACCATTGCCTATATGATTGTTTCAAGCCATAAATGGAACGTCTCAAGTGATATATTTTGTGTTCTTGTCCCTTTGCACGAAACCCAATGGGTTGATCCATATAGATATTTTCATTTATTTCTCCATTGAGAAATGAAATTTCACATCCATTTAGAACAAATCCAAATCTAAATGTGTAATAATAGCTAGGATAAAGCGAATAGACACAAATCACACCACAGGAGAAGATGTTTCATTGTAGTCTACACGCTTCTTTTAGATGTAACCTTTCGCTACTAATCAAGCCTTATAGTTTTAAATTTATCCATCTGCCTTATGCTTAACCTTCAAAAACCACTTGTTTCTAATAGTTTTTTGCCCAATAGGTAAATCAACTAAGTCCCACACATGGTTTTTAGCCATGAATTCCATCTCGTCTTCCATTACTACAAACCACTTACTCAAAAATGGTGAGTCCATTGCTTATTCAAAAGAAGAAGGCTCATTAGGAACAACAAAAATGCTCAAGAAGGACCCACCTTCTATTTGAAAACATCTACGTGGAGATTGAGACTTAGGTTCTATGCTCCCACTGACCTAAAGAGTCATCAGAATAGATTGTGAATCCAAATCTATTTGGAGCACTTTGTCTTGAGGCTTCTCTAACTTATAGAGCTCAAGACTTTGTTTAATCTCACCAATACTAGGGAAATCATCCTGCAAAAATCCACATCTCGAGACTCAACCTTGGTGAGCCCTCCATAATGTTCACTATACATCACATAGCCCTCAGAATGGTCACAATATCTAATAAACACACATTTGTTAGCTTTATGGCCTAACTTCCCAAACTTATGAGAAGAATGGTGAACATAACTAGTAGAGATCCATGGCCTTAAGCCTTACAAATTAGGCTTATCTCCATTTCTTAATTCATATGGAGTAGAAGAGACAGACTTAGTGGGCACTCGATTAGGGATGTATGTTGCAATCATAAGGGCATCCCCACAAAACTTAATCGAGAGGTTAGCTTAAGCCATCATCTACCTAACCAACTCCAATAGAGTTCGATTCTTTCTCTCTGCAACCTTATTTTGTTGTGAAGTTCTAGGAATCGTTAACTGTCGGCATACATCCTTATTCTCATAAAATTATATAAACTGATCAAAGAGATACTCTCAACCTCTATTAGTATGAAGAGCCTTAATGCTCCTCTCTTTCTTCTTAACCTTAGCTACAAAATGTTTGAAATAATACAAAGCTTCTGAGTGGTGAGACAACAGAAGTACTAAGTCTTATCGTGAGAAATCATCTATGAATGTGATAAAGTAAATCGCGTCATTGCATGCTCTCACATTCATAGTCCTACAAATATAAGAGTGGATTAATTCTAGAAGATGTGAAGCTTCTTAGCCTTACCAAAAGGCTTTCTACTAACTTTCCCAGCGAGACAAGGCTCATAAGTTAAAAGACTCATTTTGGGAGAGAGCTCAATAGCCCTTGTCAAGCCAATATAGACATTCAATCTTGTTGAATATGTCCTAATCAAGCATGTCATTTAATAGACTCGTATTCAATATCAACTGAAGACAAGAAGCAACATGAGCAAAATATTTATGAGATTCAGATACATCTTCTAAATCTATCATAAATAAACTATTACAAAAGTACATATGACTATAAAGGGTATCATCAAGATAAATGGGCACACCATTCTTACTAACTAGAAAAGAAAAACTCAAGTCTACTAGTGTCAATACTAGAAGTAGATTATATCAGATAGTGGGTACATAAAGCATGTCATGTAAGATTAGTTTGTGTCTACTACGCAAAGTAAATTGGTAGGTTTCTACACCAAAGACCTCTTCTTCGTTCCACTCCCTATCGTTAAAAATATTTACACACCAGTTTGATGGTAATCTACATTTCGCACAGTTACAGGTCATGTGGTTTGTCGCTTTTGTATCTATAATTCAATCATGGAGAGAATGAGCGAAAAATGCATGTTTGTAAACAAATGCATGTACAAAAGAAGGTAAGTAAGGACAAACCTCACAAGGCTCAATACCCTCGTGAACAAAATGTCCCTTCTTTCTACAGTTGAAGCAAATGAGTTTAGACTTATCCTTCTTACCACGTGCTTCCCTTTACGGCATTTAGCTACTTGCCCTTTTCTAGGCCCTTGGTTCTTAGCTTTTCCTTTCTTGTGCTTAGGGCCATCACCTTTGTGCCTATTTTGTGCAACTACTATAAAGACACTGCAGTTTGCATTTCTGTGCTTCGCCTCAAGCTTCAAATGGTGGGAATGTCATCAAAGGTCTTATTAGCCTCATTATAAGTAAGAATCAACTTCACTTATCCCCTACGAGGACTCAAGAAGTGACCTAATGACAACTAGAACTTGCTGCTCTTCTATGAGATCATAGTTTGCTGCATTCATTTCTCGAAAATCATGGAGGACATCATCCTAAGATGTTCAGTCATGTTATACTTAGAATCCATCATGTATTAATTGAGTTCTCTATGTTGTGAGCAGCCACTAGAGTTACACAAATTCACGGCCCAAATCCCAAGCCTAGTGGATGGTGGCTTTAAGAGATAAAAATATAAAGGATAACTCAATGTTCAAGAGTGTGAAATGTGCGGGAGAGAGAAGTAATGAAATTCATACTCTCTTCAACAACTTATGCTGATAAAAAAAAGATAGATACTGCCACAAATAACTAATTACTTGTTGACTTTTCTTTTCTTGTAAGATCGATCTTATTTGTGTGTCAATGTGAACACACTATTTGCACTGTTTTCCTACAAAAGGTAAACCATATTTGGTTTTAATTTTATAGACTAAAAGAATCAGGTAACAACTCGTATCTTTACAAAGTTTAAGAAAAAGACAGAAATAGAATTCTTTTCAGCCTTGTTTCAATAGACGATAATCTATATTTGGAAGGGTAAAATGACTTCAACTGTGTGTTATGTTTTGAGTTTGGTTGATCGAGCTAGCCTGTTGAGGTGCAGATTAAGCCAAGGTTAAAGATATCATTCCACTTCAAAAAAAATATAGTAGACCTACATGTCCTACATTTATCAAATAGGATTATTTATTAGACAGAAATTCTCTTAAAAAGTTTTAAGGTATAAGGATTTTTTAAAAAAATTCAAAGAGGAGAAGGTTTTTGTCTTCTCTTAAACTAGCAAAGAAAATTAATAAAATGATCTATTAGACTAAAAACTGCAGCATTGACATATGACACATCCTCGACCACCAAGCCAAACTGATAACGGTTTTATGTATGACGATTGTGCCGATAATGATGTTCTTCTTGTTAAATAATGAACTCCGATAATATTAAAAAAGATAACACATTGCATGGAATATCAAATGCTTCACGTTTCTAACAGGTTAATATGGTAAACACGAAACCAGAAGTTCCGAAGCACCTGTCTTATTTATAAAGGCTTCTAGTCAGATCTCTGATAGGTTTGCTATCACAAGTCTTGGCTTTAGAAAATAGAACTATAATAAGTTCACTGGTTCTTAACTCAGAAAATCAAGAACATCCAAGAAAATACAAGGGTTATTGTCAATGGCATGGGACGAAAACCGATACGTTGCGCTGTTATAGGTTGCCAATTGAACAAGAAAGACCTTGGATGCTCAACTAGCTCCTTCAAAAAAACTGCTTTTTTTTAAATTTCCGAACTGTTTTCTCAATTAAAAGAGAGCACAAACGCTTTCGAAGTCATGGTCAAATGCCAACTATAAGTTTTCGCTGAGTCAGATGATCATAAGCATAGTGCTTTTCCAATCCTCTGAAACCAACTATATGCTTCACTTTCATGCCTGCCTCGAACTTCGTAAACAATACTTACTAGTAAGATGTCAATAGCGGCTCATTTGATTTTGTCTCTGAATATGGCATGACAAGACTCAAACTAGAATGAAACCAACCAACCTGTTGCATTAACTTGCGAATCAAATCACCAACA
>JAOSBN010000003.1:28803639-28814032 GCA_027563595.1 Erythroxylum suave
AATTTAGGATTTATTTTGTAATTTATAGAGTATTATGGAAAATAGGAAAAAGAAGAGAAGAAATCAAATGAAGATTTAGAGATAGTTGGATTGTAAAGATGAGAGCTAAAGGGAGTTAGTTTCAAAAGAAACTAAGTTAGAACTTAGACCTTAAGAAAGTGACAAGTGTAAAGTTGCATTTATTATGTGTTAGAAGTAAGTTTGAGTAATTCGAGAGTTAAAAAGGAGTTTCCTAAGTTCTTTCCTTGTTATCATCTTCTCCAAATCTCTTCCCGTACACAGAGTTTTCCATCAAACTCCTTCCGAGAGTTAACTTTGATTTTTCTCATATCCCTCACCACTTCCTCTACTACTGAGTGTTTCTTCTGCCTTAAGAAAAACTAGAAGTTGGTTAGTATTTATAGAGGAGTACATGATTTTGCATGAAGTTAGGGCTTTGGGGATAGTTGAAGATCTTAGAGTTTTCAAAAAGTAACTAGTGAATAAATTCTTTAGAGTTAGCGATTTATGAAATAAAATAATGAGTTACTATCATCTGCATGAGTATGGTATTTTCATATAAAGAACACCTCAATCTGATATCTGTAGGGAAAGTTATAGCAATTTTCCTATTTCGTCTGTCTTTTTCCATTTCATCTGCTTTTCATTTGGCTTCATCTAAACCTATCTTATATTTAATTTTTGACCCTTCAAAAGATAGAATCTATCTTTAAGGTCTTCAGAAAAATTGTAGATCATGAAGTCCTCTTTCAAACCATATAAGGAACATCTTAATCTAATATCTGTAGGGAAAGTTACCATAATTTTCCCATTTCATCTTCCTTTTTCCATTTCGTCTACTTTTCATTTGGCTTCATCCGAACCTATCTTCTATTGCATTTTTCACCCTACAGAAGATAGAATCTATCTTTAAAGTGTTCAAGAAAGCTGTAGATACTGAAGTCTTCGTTCGAAATATATAAAGAACACTTTAATCTGATATTTTTAGGGAAAGTTATAGCAATTTTCCTATTTTGTCTGTCTTTTTCTATTTCGTCTACTTTTCATTTGGCTTCGTCTTAACCTATTTTCTGTCCCATTTTTTACTCTTCAAAAGATAGAATCTATCTTTAAGGTCTTCAAGAAAGTTGTAGATCTTGAAGTCCTCTTTCTAAAAATATGAATAACAATTTAGTATGATATCTATAGAGAAGGTTTTAGCAATTTTTCCATTTTGTTTGTCTTTTGCCCTTTCGTCTACTTTTTATTTGGCTTTGTCTAAACCTATTTTCTATTCCATTTTTGACACTACAAAAGATAGAATCTATCTTTGAGATCTTCAGGAAAGTTGTAGATCATGAAGTCCTATTTCAAACCATATAAAGAAAATGTTAATCTGATGTCTGTAGGGAAAGTTACTGCAATTTTCCCATTTCATCTGTCTTTTTCCATTTCAACTGCTTTTCATTTGGCTTCGTCTGAACCTATCTTCTATTCCATTTTTGACCCTTCATAAGATAGAATCTGTCTTTGAGGTCTTCAGGAAAGTTGTAGATCTTGAAGTATTCTTTTGAACCATATAAATGAAACCTTAGCCTCATATCTGTAGTGAAAGATATAGCAAATTTTCCTTTTTTTTCTTTTTCCATTTCACCTGCTTTTCATTTGGCTTCTTTTGAACCTATTTTCTGTTCCATTTTTCACTTTAGAAAATATACAATCTATCTTTAAGGTCTTTACAAAAGTTTTAGATCTTTCAGTATTCTTTCAAACCATATAAACATCACCTTAATCTGATCTATTTAGTGAAAGTTATAGTAATTTTTCCATTTCATCTGTCTTTTTCCATTTTGTCTGCTTTTCATTTGGCTTCGTCTGAACCTATATTATGTTCCATTTTTGACCCTATAGAACATAGAATCTATCTTTGAGGTCACCAAAAAAGTTGTGGATCTTGAAGTCCTCTTTCGAACCATATAAAGAACACATTAATCTGATATCTTTAGTGAAAGTTATAGCAATTTTTCCATTTCATCTGTCTTTTTCCATTTCGTCTGCATTTCATTTGGCTTCATCTGAACCTATATTCTATTCCATTTTTCTCTATTCTTAATATAGACTCTATCTTTCAGGTCTTCATGAAAGTTGTATATCTTGAAGTCTTCTTTCAAACCATATAAAGAACACCTTAATTTGATATCTTTAGGGAAAGCTATAGTAACTTTTCCATTTTGTCTGTCTTTTTCCATTTCGTCTGCTTTTCATTTGGCTTTGTCTAAACCTATATTCTGTTCCTTTTTCCACCCGTCAAAAGATAAAACCTATCTTTGAGTCATTAGGAAAGTTGTAGATCTTGAAGTCCTTTTTCTAAAAATATAAAGAACACCTTAATCTGATATCCGTAGGGAAAGTTATAGCAATTTTCTCATTTCGTCTGTCTTTTTCCATTTCGTCTGCTTTTCATTTAGCTTCGTCTGAACGTATCTTCTGTTCCATTTTTTGACCCCATAAAAGATGAACCTATCATTAAGGTCTTTAATAAAGTTGTAGATATTCAAGTCTTCTTTTGAACCATATAAAGAACACCTTAATCTGATATCAATAGTGAAAGTTATAGCAATTTCCCATTTCGTCTATCTTTTTCCATTTCGTATGCTTTTCATTTGGCTTTGTTTGAACCTACATTCTTTTCCATTTTTGGCCTTTCAAAAAATAGAATCTGTCTTTTAGGTGTTCAAAAAAGTTGTAGATCTTGAAGTACTCTTTCGAACCATATAAGGAACACCTTAATCTAATATCTGTAGGGAAAGTTATGGCAATTTTCCCATTTTGTCTATTGTTTTCCATTTCTTCTGCTTTTCATTTGGCTTCGTTTGAACCTATATTCTGTTCCATTTTTCTCCCTTAAAAAATATAGAATCTATCTTTGAGTTCTTAAGGAAAGTTGTTGAGCTTGAAGTCCTATTTCGAACCATATAAAGAAAATCTTAATCTGATATCTGTAGGGAAAGTTATAGCAATTTTCCCACTTTGTCTGTCTTTTTCCATTTCGTCCGCTTCTCATTTGGCCTTGTCTGAACCTGTCTTCTGTTCCATTTTTGACCCTTCAAAAGATAGAATCTGTCTTTGAGGTCTTCCGAAAATTTGTAGATCTTGAAAGAACACCTTAATCTGATATTTGTAGGGAAACTTCTAGCATTTTTCCCATTTTGTGTGTCATTTTCCATTTCGTCTGCTTTTCATTTGACTTCGTCTGAACCTATCTTCGGTTCCATTTTTCTCCCAAAAAAATATAGAATTTGTCTTTGAGGTTTGCAGCAACATTGTAGATCTTGAATCCCTCTTTCTAACCATGCAAAGAAAACCTTAATCTAATAACTTTACTGAAAGTTATAGCAATTTTCCCATTTCATCTGTCTTTTTTCATTTCATCTGCTTTTCATTTGACTTCGCCTAAACCTGTATTCAGTTTGATTTTTGACCCTCCATAAGATAGAATCTGTCTTTGAAGTCTTCAGGAAAGTTGTAGATCATGAAGTATTGTTTTGAACTATATAAGGAACACCTTAATTTGATATCTTTAGGGAAAGTTATATTAATTTTCCCATTTCATCTATCTTTTTCCATTTCGTCTACTTTTCATTTGGCTTCGTCTGAACCTATATTCTGCTTCATTTTCTACAATACAGAAAATAAAATCTATCTTTAAGGTCTTTAGAAAAGTTGTAGACCTTGAAGTCTTCTTTCGAACCATATAAAGATCACCTTAATCTAATATTTTTAGGGAAAGTTATTGCAATTTTCCCATTTCACCTATCTTCTTTCTCGTCTGCTTATCATTTGGCTTTGTCTTAACCTATCTTCTGTTCCATTTTTCTCCCTTTAGAATATAGAATTTGTCTTCTAGATCTTGTGAAAAACTGTAGATTTTGAAGTTTTCTTTTGAACCATATAAAGAAAACCTTAATCTGATATCTGTAGGGAAAGTTATAGCAATTTTCCCATTTCATCCGTCTTTTTTCATTTCATCTGCTTTTCATTTGGCTTCATCTGAACCCATATTTTATTCCCTTTTTGACCCTTAACCAGATAGAATCTGTCTTTGAGGTCTTCATGAAAGTTGTAGATATTTAGGTCCTCTTTTGAACCATATAAAGCAAACCTTAATTTAATGTCTATAGAGAATGTTATAGTAATTTTACCATTTCATCTATCTTTTTGCATTGCCTCTGCTTTTCATTTGGCTTCGTTTGAACCTATCTTATGTTCCAATTTTTGACCCTACAAAAGATATAATCTGTCTTTTAGGTCTTCAAAAAAGCTGTAGATCTTGAAGTTCTCTTTCGAACATATAAATAAAACCTTAATCTGATATCTTTAGGGAAAGTTATAGCAATTTTCCCATTTTGTCTATCCTTTTCCATTTCGTTTGCTTTTCATTTGGCTTCGTCGGAGCCTCTCTTCTTTTCCATTTTTGACCCTTTAGAAAATATAATATGTCTTTGAGGTCTTCAGAAAAGCTCTAGATCTTGAAGTCCTCTTTCTAAGCATATAAATAAAACCTTAATTTGATATCTGTAGTGAAAGTTATAGTAATTTTCCCATTCCATCTGTGTTTTTTGATTTCGTCTACTTTTCATTTGGCTTCGTCTCAACCTATCTTCTATTCCATTTTTCTTGATTCATAATATAGAATCTATCTTTGAAGTCTACAAGAAAGTTGTATATCTTGAAGTCCTCTTTCTAACCATATAAATAAAACCTTAATCTGATATCTATAGGGAAAGTTATAGCAACTTTCCCATTTTGTCTGTCTTTTTCCATTTCGTCTGCTTTTCATTTGGCTTCATCTGAACCTATCTTCTGTTCCATTTTTGACCCTTCAGAAGATAGAATCTATCTTTGAGGTCTTTAGCAAAGTTGTAGGTCTTGAAATAACACCTTAATCTGAAATCTGCAGGAAAATTTATAGCAATTTTCCCATTTCATCTGTCTTTTTCTGTTTCGTCTGCTTTTCATTTGGCTTTGTATGAACCTATCTTCTGTTCCATTTTTCTCCATCTAGAATATAGAATATGTGTTTGAAGTCTCAAGAAAGTTGTAGATCTTGAAATCTTCTTTCGAACCATCTAAAGAACACCTTAATTTGATATCTGTAGGGAAAGTTATAGTAATTTTTCCATTTTGTCTATCTTTTTCCATTTCGTATGCTTTTCATTTCGCTTCATCTGAACCTATCTTCTGTTCCATTTTTTACCCTTCAGAAGATATAATATGTCTTTGAGGTCTTCAGAAAAGTTGTATATCTTGAAGTCCTCTTTTTAATCATATAAATAAAACCTTAATTTGATAACTGTAGGGACAGTTATAGTAATTGTCCCATTCCATCTGTTTTTTTTCATTTCGTCTGCTTTTCATTGGCTTCGTCTGAACCTATATTCTGTTCCTTTTTTGACCCTAAACCAGATAGAATCTATCATTTAGGTCTTCATGAAAGTTGTAGACATTGAAGTCATCTTTTGAACCATATAAACAACACCTTAATTTGATATCTGTAGCTAAAGTTATAGCAATTTTCCCATTTCATCTGTCTTTTTCCATTTCGTTTGCTTTTCATTTGGCTTCATCTAAACCTATCTTCTGTTCCATTTTTGACCCTTCAAAAGATAGAATATGTCTTTGAGGTCTTTCAAAAAGTTGTAGGTCTTGAAAGAACATCTTAATCTAATATCTGTAGGGAAAGTTATAGCAATTTTCCCATTTCGTTTGTCTTTTTCCATTTCGTCTGCTTTTTATTTGGCTTCGTTTGAACCTATCTTCTATTTCAATTTTTGACCCTACAAAAGATATAATATCTCTTTGAGGTCTTCAGAAAATTTGTATATCTTGAAGTCCTCTTTCGAACCATAAAAATAAAACCTTAATCTAATATCTGTAGGAAAACTTATAGCAATTTTTCCATTTTGTCTATCTTTTCCCATTTCGTCTGCTTTTCATTTGGCTTCTTCTAAACCTATCTTCTGTTCCATTTTTTACCCTTCAAAAGATATAATCTGGCTTTGAGGTCTGTAGAAAAGTTGTAGATCTTGAAGTCCTCTTTCAAACCATATAAACAAAACCTTAATTTGATATATGTAGGGAAAGTTATAGTAATTTTCCCATTCCATCTGTCTTTTTTTATTTCGTCTGCTTTTCATTTCACTTCATTTGAACCTATCTTCTATTTCATTTTTCTCCCTTCATAATATAGAATCTATCTTTGAGGTCTGTAGGAAAGTTATATATCTTGAAGTCCTCTTTCTAACCATATAAATAAAACCTTAATATGATATTTGTAACGAAAGTTATAGCAATTTTTCCATTTTATCTGTCTTTTTCCATTTCGTCCTCTTTTCATTTGGCTTCGTCTGAACCTATCTTCTGTTCCATTTTTGACCCTTCAGAAGATAGAATCTGTCTTTGAGGTCTTTAGGAAAGTTTTAGATCTTGAAAGAACACCTTAACTCGATATCTTTAGGGAAAGTTATAGCAATTTTCCCATTTCATCTGTCTTTTTCCATTTTGTCTGCTTTTCATTTTGCTTCGTCTGAACCTATCTTCTGTTCCATTTTTGAACCTTGAGAAGATAGAATCTATCTTTGAGGTCTTCAGGAAAGCTATAGATCCTAAATTCCTCTTTATAACCATATAAACAACACCTTAATTTGATAACTTTAAGCAAAGTTATATCAATTTTCCCATTTTGTTTGTGTTTTTTCATTTCGTCTGCTTTTCATTTGCCTTCGTCTGAATCTATTTTCTGTTTCATTTTTGACCCTTTAAAAGTTAGAATCTATCTTTGAGTCTTTAGGAAAGTTGTAGATCTTGAAGTCCTCTTTTGAAAAATATAAAGAACACCTTAATCTAATATCTATAGGGAAAGTTATAGTAATTTTCCCATTTCGTCTGTGTTTTTCCATTTCGTCAGCTTTTCATTTGGCTTCGTCTGAACCTATCTTCTGTTCCATTTTTCTCCATTCAAAATATAGAATATGTCTTCAAGGTCTTTTAAAAAGTTGTAGATCTTGAAGTTTTCTTTTGAACCATATAAAGAAAATCTTAATCTGATATTTGTAACGAAATTTATAGAAATTTTCTGATTTCATCTGTCTTTTTCCATTTCGTCTGCTTTTTATTTGGCTTCATCTGAATGTATATTCTGTTCCATTTTTACCCTTTATCAGATAGAGTATATCTTTGAGATCTTCATCAAAGTTGTATATCTCAAAGTCTTCTTTCAAACCATATGAAGAACACCTTAATCTGATATCTATAAGGAAAGTTATAGTAATTTTCCCATTTCATCTGTCTTATTTCATTTCATCTGCTTTTCATTTGGCTTCGTTTGAACCTATATTCTGTTCCATTTTTGACCCTTGAGAAGATAGAATCTATCTTTGAGGTCTTTAGGAAAGCTATAGATCTTAAAGTCCTCTTTATAACTATATAAAGAACACCTTAATTTGATATCTTTAAGCAAAGTTATATCAATTTTCCCATTTCATTCGTGTTTTTCCATATCATCTGCTTTTCATTTGGCTTCTTCTGAACCTGTCTTCTGTTCCATTTTTGACCATACAAAAGTTAGAATCTATCTTTGAATCTTTAGTAAAATTGTAGATCTTGAAGTCCTCTTTTGAAAAATATAAAGAACACCTTAATATGATATTTGTAGGGAAAGTTATAGCAATTTTTCCATTTCGTCTGTGTTTTTCCATTTCGTCTGCTTTTCATTTGGCTTCGTCTGAACCTATCTTCTATTCCATTTTTCTCTCTTCAAAATATAGAATCTATCTTCAAAGTATTTAAAAAAGTTGTAGATCTTGAAGTTTTCTTTTGAACCATATAAAGAAAATCTTAATCTGATATTTGTAATGAAAGTTATAGAAATTTTTCCATTTCATCTGTCTTTTCCCATTTTGTCTGCTTTTCATTTGGCTTCATCTGAATGTATATTCTGTTCCATTTTTGACCCTTTAACAGATAGAATATATCTTTGAGATCTTTATGAAATTCTATATCTCGAAGTCTTCTTTCGAACCATATAAAGAACACCTTAATCTGATATCTGTAGGGAAAGTTATAGCAATTTTCCCATTTCATCTGTCTTATTCCATTTCGTCTGCTTTTCATTTGGCTTCGTCTGAACCTATCTTCTGTTCCATTTTTTGCCCTTCAGAAGATAGAATCTACCTTTGAGGTCTTCAGGAAAGTTGTAGATCTTGAAAGAACACCTTAATCTAATATCTATAGGGAAAGTTATAGCAATTTTCCTATTTCCTCTGTCTTTTTCCATTTCATTTTCTTATCATTCGGCTTCATCTGAACATATCTTCTGTTCCATTTTTGACCCTTCAGAAGATAAAATTTATCTTCAAAGTCTTCAAGAAAGTTGTAGGTCATGATGTTCTCTTTTGGAACATATAAAGAACATCTTAATCTATTATCTTTAGAGAAAGTTATAGCAATTTTCCCATTTCATTTGTCTTTTTCCATTTCGTCTGCTTTTCATTTGGCTTCATCTGAACCTATATTCGGTTCCATTTTTGACCCTGTAAAAGTTAGAATCTATCTTTGAGTCTTTATGAAAGTTGTAGATCTTGAAGTCCTTCTTTGGAAAATATAAAGACACCTTAATCCGATATCTGTAGGGAAAGTTATAGCAAATTTCCCATTTCGTTTGTCTTTTTCCATTTCATCTGCTTTTCATTTGGCTTCGTCTGAACCTATTTTCTGTTCTATTTTTGACCCTTTAGAAGATAGAATCTATCTTTTAGGTCTACAGGAAGGTTGTAGATCTTGAAGTCCTCTTTTGAAACATATAAAAAACACTTCAATTTAATATCTATAGGGAAAGTTATAGTAATTTTTCCATTTCATCTATCTTTTTCCATTTCGTCTGCTTTTCTTTGGCTTAGTCTGAACCTATCTTTTGTTCCATTTTTGACCTTTTAGAAGATAGAATCTGTCTTTAAAGTCTGTATAAAAGTTGTATATCTTCAAGTCATATTTTGAACCATATAAAGAACACCTTAATTTGACATTTGTAGGGAAAGTTATTGCAATGTTCCCAATTCATCTGTCTTTTTCCATTTCATCTACTTTTCATTTGGCTTCGACTAAACCTATATTCTATTCCATTTTTAGCCCTTTATAAAATAGAATCTTCTTTTTAATCTTCATGAAATTTGTAGATCTAGAAGTTCTCTTTCTACCCATGTAAAGAACACTTTAATCCAATATCTGTAGGGAAGGTTATCGCAATTTTCCCATTTCATTTGTCTTTTTCCATTAGTCTACTTTTTCATGTGGCTTCGTCTGTACCTATTTTCTGTTCCATTTTGACCCTTGAAATGATAAAAATCTGACCTCATGATCTTGTTTGAAGTTGTAGATCTCTATGTCCTTTTTGAAATCGTCCTAAGATGATCTTAATCCAACATTTGTAGAGAGAGTTATGTCAATTTTCCCAAGGTAGGTTCTGTATGATTGAGGAACACTTTCTTAAAGGACAGTATAACCAAATTATATCAATTGCGCTCTCTGATTTAACGTGAAAAGTAGACCCGAAAGAGTATCGTGGAAAAATCTGAAAGTAAGCCAATGGGAAATGAATTGAGATTTTAATGGTTTTAGTGAGGCATAAACCTAAGTATGAATTATACTTAGATGAGTTTTGATATGAGAGAGAATTTTGTGAAGAAACTGATGGAAGGATACCCGAGATTGTTATGAACATGCATTGTACATAATTCATTTCATACATGTGCATTGCTAAACAATTATAATCGTGCATATTGTGATATTTGTATATATTATTTTTTATAGAGGGGCAACTAGAGCGTCAACCTCCAAACGTTGTCGGAACTTCCAAGCATTAGCTTCGGGAGCAACTTGTAAGTAGACGTATATGATCTCTCTCATTTCATTGTTTGTTTTGTTTGGTTTGATTTTTGCATTAATTGACTACTGAATGTCGATATGAATGCGTCTTGAATGTTGATTCCGGACAGAAGGTCCGATGATTGTGTTGTTTGATTGGGATATTGAAGTGCTACTTGTATGTGAATGAGATGAAATAATTGTGCATAATTTGATTGTTAAATGCTGGACCATGATCCGATGATAAATGTGTTTAAATGTACATTTGCATATGAATGAAAGTGTTTCCTCAACTTTAAGGTTGAATGTCGGACTAATGTCTGATGATATGTGAATATGATTGCATGGGATCATGCAAATGCAATTGATGCATTTCATTTCATGAATGCATGAAACATAATGGCGGTTGTAACCATAGTAGCCACCGATCAGAGCTTAAAGCTCAACGAGTGAAAAAGAGCCTCGAGCTCAAAAGTGATTCAGAGCCTCAGGC
>JAOSBN010000003.1:28821565-28840905 GCA_027563595.1 Erythroxylum suave
TAACCCTTTATCAAGCATTGTTTTTCATTTCATTCCCATTACCTCATTCTCATTCCCCCCAAACAAGCACCCCCTTATTCCTATTGATTGTGAAATTCTCATTGTTTTGCTATTAGTTATTTTTCAATTTCGTATTCCAATTAAAATTTGTTTAATTCACAATTAAATCCCCCCCCCCCAATTTATTTAGGGATGTCAATAGCCCGACTTGACCTGACACCTGGCCATGGTGGCCTGTGACTCGGCTCGTGACTAGGATGAGTTAGCCCGTGGCCAGCCTGGGCTATAGCCCAATGAGCCACATGCGGGTCGGGTTCATTTATTCTTTTAAAGAAAATTTTCCAAAATTACGTCGTTTGGGCCACAAACAGGTTGGGCCAACCGGCCCATCATTTCTTTTTTTAAAGAAAACTTCTAAAAGGACGTCATTTTTGAAGTAACGATCGGGTCACAGACTAGGCCGAGCCAAGGCCATGGTCAGCTCGTGGCCTGGCCATACCGACCATGATTGGCTCGTGGCTAGAATTGGGTCGGGCTATGACGGGCCCTTTTTGACATCTCTACTTTTATTGCGTAACTACTAATGTCTGAATTCCTCTTGGGAACGATCCCTGCTTTCTACTACTACATTAATTTGTATTACAGGAAGTTAGTTTCTTTTTATATTTGGTTGTAGGCGACAACATTCACCATGTATCATACACCCTATGAGTAGGAGACTGCCAGGTTGAATTTTGAAGAGAAAGGGATCGAGCTTAGGAATAAAAATGAGCACTTATTAGGATGTAACCTAACATTTATTTGATTTTCATGCTTTAAATTTGATTATTTTAGTTGTTTTAGTTAGTAGTCATTTATTTTGCTTAATGTTTCTATCATGATCTGGAACTTCTCTTATTGAATTTTATGTAAATTCCCATTGATGAGTGTTTAGAGTTACTACCTTTCTGTTTTTATACATACGCAGTTTAATAGGATAAGGACATATTCCAATGTCTTACCTAATGTTGACCTATCCTTAAGTTTATTTAAGAAGCCTGAGAGGACAACTTTTGAACATGGCCAATACATGTCCCAGTGTCTCAAGACATCCTATTGTGTTTCACCCCATATTTGTGTTCACCTATAAAGAAGGCCAAAAATAAATTGACTATTCCACTTTTGGACATAATATATATTGGTACCATTTGTATCTCGTGTCCAATGCATTATACTTGATATTTATATATACATAGTGTTTATTTTTTCTTCTAATCGCTAATTCATATTTCGTTTAATTTTAGGATATAGGATTGTGATGAGACAACGACCACCATGCCCACCTAAGAGCCTGATAAGCCCTAGCGAAAGAGGCCTAGGGTCGATGCCTCTGAATCCACCTTACAAATTGTTGCTCCTATGACTCATACCCTGATGAGATAGCCAACACTGAAGATCCCACCATTACCACCTCTAATTATGTCTTAGGAGTCGCATGAGTAGTTAGACCACCCATTATTTCACTTTACCACTAACGCCCAATTGAAGTGATTCCATTCCCTCCATACTAAACAATTTGAGGTGACTAGATAAATTAACCGAGACATTCTATAGGAGGTTGATCTGGTAGACAGAGTTAGGGAGATCATCTAATTTGTGACTTGAATTGTCTAGGTAACTAGTTATGCAAGTTAGTGAAGAATAAAATTCAATTTGTTTTATGAATTAGGAGAACAAATACTTAGCATCATGACATTCTTTGTGTAAATTGTACATGCATTGAGTAAATGTGGCTTCATATGAGCATTGTCATTATCTTGCAAAAAGATAAATGAAAAATTATGAATAAATGAGCATAAATAATTTCACTATGCTAACTTCATACGAATAAAAAGGTTAAAGTTAAAGAGAGCTAGTAACCATTTGAGTTAGTGATGTAGTTGAGTAATTGAGAATATTTGCGACAAGGTGTTCACTCTCGTGATAAAAGGATAGGTGACTTTTTAAACAAGCTCTTAAATACTCTTATTTTGTTTAATTTTATGTTTCGTTCTGTGTTAATAAGGGGTGTAAATATGTTTGAAAGTTGATACATTTTTCTTTTGTATGTTTGTTTCCTAAAGGAAAGTGAATCTTGTAATTTAAATTGAAGTTTTAAAGATTATAAACTAAATTAAATCGACTTATAAACCAATACAAGTAGTTAATTGCATAGCATTTTGACGATCTTTAGGCTTTATAATTAGATAAAGTGGTGGAGGATTTTAGTTAATATGCTTGATTTATTTAATATTTTTCCAGTATTTTCTATTTTAGTTAAAATGATGAAGTTAACTTACTTGATGATAAGCAAATGCTTATGCTGAGAGAATTTGATGCATGTTAAATAAATATTACTTTTAACATGATTTTTATAACATTATGCTTATGTTTTATATATATTTAAAGGATTTTGATAGTCAAAATGAGTTATATTTTTTTGTAAAATTTTATTTCTACCTTTAATAAAAAAAGCAGATATGGAAAATAATTAAGTCAATTTACAACAATGTGAAACAAGTAAAAAAAACTCAAGGACACACGGTGTCATCAACTCTGTTTTGTATCTTTAAACTCTCTCATTCCTTGCCTACTCTACAAAATTATCTCTTTAAATTAAAGTGTTACTTTGGTTCATCTACTAGAATAGGTAAGGAATAAAATAATGATTCTTTAAGAATAAAATAGAAGAGAAATAGAATAGAATGAGTATTATTTAATTTGGTTTATTCCTAAAAATTTCTAATGTTAATGTTTAGTTTGAAAACATAAATTTAGAATGACAAAGGAATGATTAACAAAAAGACCAAAATATCCAAGTAGTCCCCACAATAGGACTAACTACATGATGATGATGATGATGATGATAATGATTATTATTATTATTATTAAGGATATTTTTGTCTAATATGTCTTCAATTTTATTCTTAACTACTTGAAATAGATAAAGATAGGATGTGGTGAGTTTACCTATTCCTCAAACTCAAGAAATAAGTAAATTCTTGAATTATATATTCTGTATATTTTTTTAACTAAACAAGGGAATAGTGGATTACTAAGAATAGACCATGAATGGAATAGTTATACACTTACATTTAACTAAACAAGGGAATAGTGGATTACTAAGAATAGACCATGAATGGAATAGTTATACCTTGTAAGTGTTCATAAACAACTTTAATAGAAGGTAGCATATGTTAAGCATGCCTAGTTTTCAATGTAGAAATAATTATTTTATTTTTGAATCTTAATTATTATGTAGAATATATAAAAATAAAAAGTATAATTTTTCTGATAAAGAGTTAATTGAAAAATTAAATTAAGTTTAAATTAAATTTTTATAAAATATAAAATAAGAGTATTGTCATCCCATTTAACCCTTGTCTTTAAGCAATTAAGACCGTGGCTTTGATAGATAGCTGAAGAAAAATAAAAGCCCAACTGCCTGTCGTGCCAATCGTCAACTCTCACGACCTTCGAGTTCCGTAGCTCTCGGTGGCCCTAAACCTATCTGCCACTGGCATCTCTTCTCCGCTTGCCTTGTAGCCGATAGTCGATCGCCGATCGCCTAGTCGCCTGCTCGCCATTTCTCTTTCCAATCGTCTCTGGGTTGATGGTGAGTTAAAAGTTACAGACAATGCACGTATAATTCCATGGTCAATCATTAAAACACGAATTCACCTAATTACGGTGTATTGCATTAACCGACTCTTGCGTTTGTGCTCTGTTTATTCTTCTCTTGGTTTCCGTATTTTTGTTTTATTCTTCACTGTTTATGTTATTGTTGTTGTTCTGGGTTTCATATGCCATTGATTTCCAGTTTCTTCTAAGTTTTGTTTTTTCTTTGTTTTAGTTTGCTCAATTTTAAGTTCATGTATATGCATTTGTTGCAATAGCATTTTCCTTGTCTTATTCACTTTGTGTTCACTCTACCTTAAAATGGTGCTGTTCAGTGTTCACTGGTTCCTTGAGTCTGCTTATTATTCATGTTCGCTAGTTTATTCATGTCTGCTTATTGGAAACTGGAAGTTTATTCCTCTTCTCATCAGTTGGTGGTCTCGGACATAATTTGAAGTGGCTAACTTTCGTTGATGTTGATCTATTCGACGCAAAAAAATCTGATAAACTTCTGAGAAAAAGTAGATCACGGGAGGACTTTCATGGATTAGGACCTCCAACTAATGTTGTTTTAAAAATTGGACTAAATATTTTGGACCGAGCCTGAACCATACGAGGATGAGTCTGGCACGACCCATTACCATCCCTAGTCTTGGTATTAAAAATTGGCTCTGTGTTCTGCAACAACCACCACCAGTTTCCATTTTGTGGGTTCATCCTAAAATCGGAAAACCATAGCATCATCATTTGGCCTTATAACAGTAGCAAATTCAATCACCATACTAGGACTAGGAGCTTCAAGTTGAGAGTAAAATGCTTTTTCATATTTTCCTTTGGGTTTTGCTTTTTGGTGAGACTTGCTGGTTTGCGTAGCTTGAGAAATTCATGCTGAATTTAACAATATTTTCCTTTTCTTTTTCCTTTCATGCTTGACAATTCTTTGCTGATGATAATCTGTGGCCAATTGCTTTAGTATCTTTCAATTCCAATATTTGTTTTAAAATTTTTTTCCTACTATCATTATTCCCATGAGACAGTTCTACGACTGCCTCTGATGGCAATTATGAATAAATGTATGATTCTGTTTCTTCAGTAATTGGTCATCACAAACAGGAGGTATGACCATTTAATTTGCTTTAGTTTTATTTGTTTTCATCAGTGGATCCCAAATTTGGCTGCAGGATAGAGTTTTTTCATGTTCTTATACCAATTGTATAAAATTGTTTGAAGAATTAAAACTGCCAATGAATGTGGCTTTTGTTTCTTCAACAGAACTATGAAATGTATGAAGCCCTTGGCCTTGTTAAATGACTTGCTCAAGTCTAACGTATTGGGAAAAGGGCGATTGTTGAGTTTGGACGTTGGAGACAAGTATGTTGGTCTGGCTATATCTGACCCACATTACAAAATTGCTTCTCCTCTAAGGTATATATTAGACACATATCTTATGTTTTCTCTTGTGGGTCTTTCATTGTTAACTTGACTGTGCAGTGTTTTGGTGAGGAGCAGTTCAAACATTGAGTTGATGGCTGCCGACTTCGAAGTTCTGGTGAATATACTTGGTTTTGGATACTTTGTTTTTCTAAAGAGTTGCTTTTGATTGTTTCTTGCAATCTGGGGAGAGTAAGTTGGTGGAAATGCCGTTGAAACCAGAAAACCTTCGAGAAGTAATGCATTGTGTGCTCTACTCATAATCTGGAATCATTGTTGTTCCTGTCTTACGGAATCATTTTTCACTTCATATTTGATTCAACTTATCTAACCTTCTCATGCTCTTTTTGGCCTTATAATCAATTTTCAAAACCAAAAAAATCCTGATTTCAGTTGTTGTACTTAGAAATCTTGTTCATTGTAGCTTTTATTTGCTCATGGGAATATCTGCACTGGGTAGTCGCCTCAGGTACAGTTAGTGTAAATGTGCCACCAAAGAATTGTAAATTGATAAGACTGATTTATTTTAAAAATTCTCAGCTTTGTTCCATATATGGTCAAGGCTACTGATTCCTCGCTTCAAATGTATGATCACTTCTTATTCTTAATAGGCTTTTCTCATTTCTGCAATGTGTTGACTTTGGCATTTTGAATTTTTGATTCAGTTTTGATTTTGACATTTCAGTTACCTTTTCTTGTGATTCATCTATTCCTGTTTTCTGATGTCCTGTTTTATGTCCAGATTTCCAAACTTTCCTTGGTCGGATTTGTTGTTGGCTACCCTTTTCACAGACTGAAGCCTGCTCCTGATGTGTGTTGTCAATTTGATCTATGATATTTTATAGATTCTAATCAAATAATTCTGACATAATTTATGTTTTGCTCTGTTGCTAGGCTCTGCAAATCAAACTTCTCATTGACAACCTTTCACAAACAGGGAAACTTCAAGGTGTAAAGTACACGTATTGGAATGAATGCTTTACATCAAAGGTGAAAACTCATAGCTTGTTTCACTTGAAATTTTGGATTTCTTTCATTATGGCACTTTTGATATGAGCATCCATCACACGTATGACATACATGTTGAGTGGTTCAAGTTGTTATTTGACAAATTTATAAGTCTTGGGTAAAGCAAATTTATTTTCAATGTTTCTTAAACTGAAAAGAAAGTCTAGGAATTGATGGAGGACTTGTTTTGGCCACTCAACAGTACATGCTTATGAGTTGCATCCTCAAATTTATAATTCTTAAACCACTAACGTCCATGCATAATGGTAAAAGAATGAACAACGCTTCAAGCGTTAGTAATACTAATTTATTGAATCTCACAATTCTTTGTTTATAGATAGAGGAAACAATGCTGAAGCCTTTGAATTTGCCTCAAGTTCAAATGAAATCTATCATTGACAAGTTTGCTGCTGTTACGATTCTTCAGGTATCTCTATAATCCATCCTCGGTAAATATCTAGGAATTTATTGTGCCTTATATTGTTTGTGGCATATATTTTAGTCACTTCTGAACTTAGTTTTTACACAATAGCATCTCGGAGTTAAATCTGTTTAACATGTTTGTGTCATGGTAGGGGTACCTTGATTTTATGAACAAAAAGCTTAAGTTGGAGCCAAGAGATTGAGGAGCTGTAACTAATTGTAAGTGTTCTGTAAACAACAAACAAAGAGGATTACTTTTGTGGCGTATTTGTGATTGTCAAATGGTTAATGTCTTTAATATCAAATTTAAGATTTGGGCTGATGTTATGAAAGTAGGAGAATCTGTTTATTTATCAAAACTAAGGGTTGATAGATTTTTTGTGTATGCTAACCTTTTTTGATGTACTAAACAGTTTGTGCTATAGTAGTAAATGTACAATGCTATATGTTCACAACTAAATAAGCTAGTTAGAGTAATAGCATTTGTGAAATTAATATTTGTCATTAAAAAATCAAGTATAGTGGTTTACTAATGCAAGTTGCTAAATACTGTGTTTGTGTCTAGTCTGTAGTGGCTAAAAGATGCATATTTCTCTATGCTAATTGTAATGCATAGCAAGATTCAAGAAGTACCTATATAAAGCAAATGTTCATAGGTAAGTGGGTTGTTTTAAGTAATTGAATTTTATTTTGACTACTCATCTATAGTTGCTAATAATAATGGTTACTTAACCTTAACTATTACGATTTTACATTGTGACCAATGGTATAGTGGCTAGAAAAGATGAAAGTGCAGAAGAACGAGAGGATTGCCTTTTCAGCTACCTTGCCTAATGATGTGTTTGCATGTACTATCTGATCCGTTAAGATTTCTGTGTTTCCAATTTCAAATTTTAGGCAACGGATTTGAGAGATGGTATAGGAAGTGGGTGCTCGTGATTGGAACAAAATGAAAGGGCTAGCTTTGCTTATGACATTCTTCGTTTTTCTTAGCTTATAAGATGGGCATTTGTCAAGTAAGCTAGCGGCTAATTTATGCAAGAAAGGTTTCTTCAGTTGCTGCTTGAAAATTTTCAAAGATCCATCTTCATTCCTCAAAATAATGTCATTCTTCTCGCATTGACAAATGTCGTTGAAAAACTCAGAGGCCACGCTTTAATCCTATCCTCGGCAAGATGTATACATTCAAAAGCCAGATCCCAGAAAAAGGAATGTAAACTTATAGTACAGTTATTTGCAGTAAGGGATCAGCTCATGCTAGACGAAAGTAGTAGCAATCAACAACAGAAGACTAGACCAGGGTAGGATTATTAGTTAGAAGTGTATGTAAGTTGTTTCAGGGTTGACTCCATCATTAGTACTGGCGTTGATGGGATGTATGGAACTTGTAAAATTAGGTGGGGATGATGGAGACGTGGCGTTCATTATCTTTAGGGATGATATTGGAGTCTGAACTTCCTGTCCAAGTTGATAACCATCAGGAGCTACGTTTCCTTCTCCAACTGACTCTAAATTTGGTGGACTTGGTTGAGGTCTTTTCATTTCCTTCATCTTTCCCCACAGAAAGGAGTATAAACCCATTATTATGAGCAGCAGCCCAACCAAACTGCATGTGAGTACTTGACGATCAGGATTCAATGTCTCAGCACATACATTGTGCAATAAAGGGAAAAAAAAGAAAGAAAGAACATGTATATAATACATTTGGCAAAGTGCCTGCTTGATTATGGATTAACGAGACTATAAAATCAATATTTTTGTGTACTTACGTTCCAGCATAGATGGCTGTACCAAAAAGTAGAGCTTCTGATATGGCCACAAAAATAACAGTGAGGGGGTTGAACATGGAAGGATAAGTTGGTCCTCGTTTTGAAACTGCCCATGAAATCAAACAGAATGTTGCTGCTGTGGCCAGTGCTCCCTGAGCAGTTAAATCGTTCTCCAATAAACATATATAATGTTTACAGAAACAACTATTTTTTAATCATCTTTCTTTGATTTTGTTAACTGGATTATCTATATGTCAAAATATAATTAGTGAAGTTGATTAAAGCTTGTTTTCAAGTAATTTACCGAGTAGACGATTGTAACGAATTGCAGATTCCACCCCAACATCCAAGAGCTCCCTCTTGAGTCTATACACAAACCTATCACCGCAGATTGCAGACAGGCTAAGATGCAAGTTAACATGGTTGCCCAGTATTTTTGTGGAAGTGCTTTGATCACCTGGAACTGTGAATGTGCATTCAAGGAAAATTTTGTTTTTATATATAAATAAATAAATTACGTAAAATAGCTGGTTGCTTGAACACAATCTATTCTCTAGTAATTAAAAGTTGTGATTTGTGTGTATGAATGGTATACCTGCAATATATACCAAGCAGAATATGAAAAGCAACTCCCAAGCAGCATTAAAGATCCACGAAGTCGATGAGCCCCAGATTCATGGATCTTAAAGTGACTGATAAGGTGGTGATGAGGAGATATGCAAAATGATTTTCCTCTGTACAGGCCAGTTGTGAGTGCGCCTGCTACGCATGATATTGCTCCTATGCACTTGATTTTGCCTGCTCTTTTATTCAGTCCTATTGTCTCAATTCTGCATTACCACTATCACATTTCTTTCTCTTTTTCTTTTTTAGGCATCCAAAAACTGAAGTAAATAAAAGCGTTGCGTACCTGAGGATAGCAGAGAAGATAAAAGTGACTATTGGAATCAAGTTAAGGAGGTAAACAGCATATGTAGCGTCCGTGTCTTTGAGACCATAGTAGTACAGGCCCATCGCCGTTGTTATCCTACATGTGAGTATATTAATATGCGTGTGAGTTTATTACAGGTAGATGCACTTTATCTTGAGATGGGCAAGGATAACTGGATATCCATGTCTAACTGATTTCGTTAAGATATAGAATTGTATGCGGTGGTGCGTTAATCGTCTTCTACATCCCTTTACGAGTAGGCATAATATATACACAAGCATATGAGGTGTTAACAAGCAAAACGGGTATTCACAACATACCCAATCAAGGCATTAACAAAAAGCCAGAAGCAAATGGACCAGGTCAGCTCGTATATGATATTTCTGGAACCAAACAAGGAAAATCAGAATATGAATTAGTCGTATAATCAGTATATAGCTATAGCTAGCGGATCATCATCATAGGGAAAGATAGAGGAATGATCATACATATATATACATGAGAGAAAGAGAGAGAGAGAGAGAGAGAAACAGTGAAAGAGTGTGGGTGGGACGCGGACCCTTCAAAGAAGAAAGCAAAAGGAGCAACGCTAAGAGCGGCAACGATATGACGGTAGGTCATAAGAGCGAAGACAAAGGTTCCATTAGTAAGTATGAATTTTGAAAGGAGTTGCATTCCGGTCGCAAATAATTGGACTAACAGCATGCTCGTAATTGCCTGTGAAGAAACTACCCACGTCTTCACTCCTCTACTGCCATTAGTACTGCTCCTGGGCCTCATCATCATCTGTATGTATGTGAAGAAGAAGCTTGAAAGAGACAGAGAGAGGATACAGACATAGAGCTAGCTCGTATATGAGAAGAACTGCTACCATATATATATACACATATATAGCAAGTATATTTGGGTATTACTTAATTACAAGCTACGACTGCCTATTTGCATTAAATGCCAGCTAATTGGCATTAATCCATCATTCCTTCTCCCTCATGCCTTTTGCCTCCTCCAGTTTTCTTGTTTATCCTTCTTGGATGACTGTTTGCTTGTTTGTGTTAGTTATGCCTCTGTCTATACGAGTCCTTTAATATCATCTACACGTTTATTTCTCATTCCTTCTATGTAAGGAAAGATCTTAAAAGGGGTGATTTTCAGGAGAAACCAAAAATAATTTCCCGCTTTTATAAGGGAAATTTAAATTTTGCATCTTTCATAAATATAGAAACTTCCAATAAGGTTTAGTACTGGATAATATCAAAAAATTAATTCAATTAATTTTAATAATTATAATTACAATACATAATCTAATAATAATATAATTGATAATAAATATTGAGTAATAATAAAGAGTTTTAAAGGAATAAGTAATACTAAAATAGCCGTAACTGACGTGGAACCTAGAAATTGACGGAGTAAGTAGTCATCATTGCTACAAAAGGTATGATTAGGTAATGAAACAAAGATCTACTTCCATTAACATTCGTACATATATAAAAGAAAGAGAAGTGATGGGTAGAATGAGAGAACCTCGTGTGCATAATGGTGTGGTGCTAGTATAAGTTAAATAATAGGAAAGGGGCTTTAAATAATGATGTATTTGAAATTTATCACTAATTTGACCACACTTTTCTTTAGATTATATGGATTAATTTTTATTTATATATGGTACTTGAATGGACGTGCTACCTGATAAATTATCATAAATTGACACTAAGAAAAATTAAGACCAAAAGCTAGATAGTAGATACTAGGGCTAAGGAAAAATAGGGTGCCTTTAATGTGTCAATTTCTATTTGATTACATTCGTATCTGGTAGATACTCAATAATTATCTTTATATTTTAACTTTTAATTATTGTATTTGCTTTCAACAATCTCAATTCTACTATAATTTTGTGTCGATCATTTGATTTGGTTTAAATGAATTTAACACTTTCAACTTACTTGCATATATTTATAAACCTAATTCATAAACACTCTTAGAAAATCGTTGTCAGGGCTTGAATAGAATTGTTGTTTACAAGTTTAGGTTTTTCACATATTCAAACTTGTCTAGTTTGTTGTTGAGAAGTATTAAATTCAAAACACTATCAAAATTTGCTTTAGTTTCAATACTTTGATGATAAAGTTAATTTCACTTTTAAAAAGTTAATAGAATAATATAGGAGTGTTTTTATTGTTTGTAGCTTAATTGTTTACCTTCTACCTCTCATTCTATTTTGTTCCTTTCTACTTGAAAATGTCTAGGTTGAGGTTGGCAAATTATTCTTTTTTGTGTTTAAAACTTCAGACTTTTAGCATAGAAAAAAATCCCATGATAGCAATGAGACATGTAAAAGAAGCGTGTTGTTGAGATAATAGACAATGTCTAAGTAAACGTATTATAATGGTGGACATTAAATGCTCAAGACAAGATAATGGGCATTAGATGCTCTTAACAGACTTGTCATTATGCTTATGAACTCCAAGTGATTGGGTTTTCATTTATGTGTGTGTCAGTAATCCTCCAAAATTTAGAAGTAAGCTTGTAAATGAAACTTTATATACTTTGTAGAATAACACAAAAAACCTTAAGCAAGAACTTAATAAATATTGAGGAAGAACTTAGTAGACCTTCAAGAAAAGAAGACCAAGGATTAATAGGCTTTGAATAAGAACTTTGGTGTGTAAGATAAATGGACCCTTTGAGGAGACAAACGAAGGGTTTTTAGTGAAAGCATATTGTGTAAAATATTGACCAAGTTATCTCTGACTACTTAGGCATATAATCGATTATTTCTAAGGATAACATTTTGATTTATGATAACTCGTCGTTTTGTGTCTTATGTAGATTGTTTGACGACGAGATAAGCAAAAAATTGTTGCGTATCTTAGAAAGCTCCTTGAATGTTGGCCATCTATATACCTTTAATTGTAGTTGTCAACAAGTTTTTAACTAGTTTTCCCTTCGCTCCCTTTAAAATCTTTCCTTCTTCTTTTCCTTTTGTCCATTCTAGATGCCATATTTGTGCTTTTTCTACCTTCTTATTGATTTTCCTTAAGCTTTTTGCGTTCTTTTTAGGGGAGTTATTTCTTGTTAGGGTGATTCAAGTTAGCATTCTAACATCTTTAATAATGAAGAAAAAGGGTCTAGAGTGTTAAGTAATGGTGACTTTACTGGGTAGGGTGCAACTGGAGGTTAATTATCGCTCCTCACATCAAGCCGACTATAAAGTTTGAGATTTTTCTAGGAAATCATTAAATCGAATGACTTGAAAGAAACAAGATTTGAGTTTTTTCTTCTTGCATACATAAGTCCTAAGTCCGTCCGTATGGTTAAGCATACTTAATTTGTTAGACCTAGAGAAGTTAGTGGCTATCTTGACAGATTTAAGTATGGAATGAGGCTTCCTTTAAACAAGTTTTACTAAAGAGTTTTATAAAAGAAAAATCTAGCATATGTCAATTTTATCTTAAACTTTTGGGATCTTCTCTATTCCTTTTAGGTAATCTATTGTCTTAGGAGCATATAACCTATTTTAGATCTATTCAAATTCATACACCAATCTTGTCCCATAGGTAAGCTGACTAGGATAATTTAAATGCCAATCATGTTATGAGTTTGAGTAAATCCTCAAAGTAAACTTATAGGTAAAGTACCGATTCTTATCATTTACCCAAAGTATATGGGTGAGTGGAGTTTAAGCCAAACCTTGGGAGATATTGATTTGAGCTTTAATAAGAGATTACATTCAGAACCTTTACTATCATCACAAGTGAAAGCCTTGTTGGATTTTAAGAATCTCTTACTCTAAGAATGGTTGTTGGAGGAATAGGTGCTTTTAGAGTAAAAAATTAAAAACTAGCAAACTTGTAGGTCACTTTTTATATACTTTTCTTTAGTTTACTTTAACTTTTTTTATTGGATTTTGATTATCACATATAGAGATCATCTTAAGCTTATGTCCATAGCCTGCCACAAAGAGGATGCCTCTAAGCAAAGAAAAATGGTGGCACATTAAAAGGTTAGGCAAACCTAATAAACAAATGAGGTTAACCAATCATTAAGATTAAGGTTAACTATGAGCTAACACAGAAGGTGCCTAGACCTTATATAAACCTATGCTAGGTTTACAGCTTCCAAAGGCATGAAAATTACAATAAAATTAAGAATCCTAACTATACAATACTTATTCCCAATTAAAGTATTAGGGCATAAAGATTCAATCTTTAAAAAGGTTATGGATAACATAGAGCTTTTTCGATAAAATTAGATGGTCTTTAAGAAGAATCTACAAATACATTACATAAGTAAATATATTAAGTTTTATTGTGATTAATATTTTGTGAAGCATCTACTTACGATAATGTAAAGGTACAATAAGAGAATTGAGAAGGAGAGGGAAAGGTTTACTTGGATCCAATTTGAGATGAACAAAGCTCATGTAAGCTTATTAGGGATTTATAGAAGGCTATGAACGGTTATAATAGGGATTTAAAGGCTCGTAATACCATGGTTTATTTTTTATTACTACATTACAATAACATAGTCTTAATCTTGGAAGCAGATCAAGTACCTTATGAAGATGGAGTACAAGATGGATACATGTTGTAATTTCCTAAAGAGTAAGTCTTTTGAGACGTAGAATTTTGACAAGATGGCTACGTTCTTCATTAAAAACTTTTCAAAAAGTGCAAGGAGTTGATCAAGTCTATGCATAGAAATTTGGTTATTTATAATCTGAGCCATCAATAACGTGCCTACCCCATAATCAACTTTTAAGCCTAAGTTTGCAATCAGATCCATATCAAATAAAACTTTGCTAATGATTTAGGTGGGGACTCTAATGTAGAAAGGTTTAATTTTCTCTATGGTTACAGGTGTCAAACCTTTAACAACCCTTGATATGTTGGTAATCCGCTAATTAGATCTACATAACCCTTTAATTGGTTGGTGATTCTTTTGATTTGTGAGGATTAATAGATAGTGTTTGCATTATGATGATGAGTTTTTATGACCTTCTTTACATGTTTAAAGCATACACCAATTGGTAGTAGGATTAGTTGAATAATGTTTGAAATTGGTTATGAATGTTCTATAAGTGCATCTTTTTGTCATCTTATGGGTGTTTATTTTTAAGTTTGTAACCTTCCTCTAATTTGTTATGGTGCATTGTTCTTTATTTAGTGTATTCTTCATAACCTTCAGCCTTTTGACCTAATTTACGAATGCACGTCATCTCCATCCTTCATTATATATTTTCCTCTTCGCTTTTGTGTATTTAGATGTTATTTCTCTTTGTAGCTTTCATTTTTTCGATTTATAGGTGATAGTTTATTTAAAATGTCTTTATTTCAAGAGCGTGTTATACCTTAAAGCATAAATGTCTTAAGTGTGCAATTGCTTACAAATTTATGTCTTAGTGGTGCATTTAGTTTTAAAGTAATAGTATATTATTTATGTGAACTTACGCAAGATATAGTCTTAGGGGTGCCTTTTTCCTTAGATTGATGTATTAGATGCATAATCTTATGGTAAACTTTCATCTTAAGGTTGTGTCTTTCTTTAGAATAATAGCATCTTAGTTAAAGTGATATTATAAAGTTCTACTTTTTATTAATGCATTTTACTTTAGAATGAAAACATCTAAGATAAGTGATCTTGTGACAGATTTTCTTCTTATGAATGTGTTTTTCCTCAAATCAATAACATCTTAGTCAAGCAATCTGAACATAGATCATAGTTCTCTATATATGAACATTCAAAAGACAAGCTTCTACTGATAATATAAGTGCAAATGTTTTCCATTTCATGATAAGAAAATCTCACGCTCAATAAAATAAAACAATTTTTAAGTTTTTGATCATATAACTTCTCCAATGATAAACATATCAAATTACTTAGGGCAAGTTTTCTCTTAGCTTCAACTTTATATTACACGTCAATTCTCCTTATAACTAGATTCATTTACTTCAAATCTTACATGTTTGGCTTCTTGACATTATATTTCTTTACCTTTTGTTTGTATGTAGTGTTCTTTATGAGGGAGGTGTCTCTTCACTCTTCTAAAAGGTCAAATTCATTTCTTAAGGCTTCGTTATTAGCTCTTTATTAATATACATCCAGCTTTATCAAGATCAAGGCCTTTTCTTTAAATGCTAGATTAAAGGAGACTTTCTTGTTAAAGTCCTAGTGTGGTGTGTTAAAGATGACTCATTCATAATCTCTTATATGAAAATGTTGTTGAGGATCATATGAGCTTTATCTTATGTTACATCAAAGTGCATGGTGGGATCTCTACACCCTCCCACTGTTGATGACTTGAGAGGAAATTGCTTCCGGTTTGTAATTCTCTAGGTTCAAAGGTGTTGTTAGCCCTTTTATGTCCCTTAGAACTTCTTATTATCAACATCTCTTGAGAACTTCATTACTCATTTTGTTTGTCCCTCCTTCGTCCTTAGTACATCTTGTTATCAACAATCTCTTGAGGATTTTTTTGCTTCTTGTAGATGTGATTTATTGATTTGGATAAATATAATCTGTTAGACCGAATAAATATACAAAGATGAATATAATATGTTAGAATGGATAAACACAGAAGTTTGTTAAATTTTTTCTTAGAATAAAATTTTATCAAAAGTGTAATTGTATCTCTATATATTGCCTCCATATGAGAGAAAAATGTACTGCAATTTTTATTTACCTTAAAACATCACTGTTTTACATGGTATCAGAGTAGTGTCAAATTTTTTCTTAGTTCTAAAAAGGTGCTCTTCATTTAATCAAAATCTAAAACAGCATAGCATCAAATGAACCAGAAGAGCTCCAAGTAAAACAATGTTATGTCACAGTATATTGTTACCTAACCTTCAAACGCATCCAATATCACGTAATGTTTCCGCTGCCTATTCAGGGTGTTCTAGTCGCTGTCCAATTTACATAGAATTGCCTATCCATCTATTAGCCAGCCTTTGCACTATAAATTTCTCCATTTGCATCAACACAATAGCCAAGTAGTGGCTACCAGGCAACTTCACACCACCAATTTATCTAGTCATAGCAACACAATAGCCAAGTAGTGGCTACTGCCATTTACTTCTATTTGCATCTGCTTTCTCATAAACTTCCAGCATCTCACTTTGTTGCACAACATCAGACCAGGTTTGTAACGTATCAACACTCCTTCAAACTAGCACAATCCATGTCGACGGCCATAGTTGCACTAAACCACATAAATTGCACTCCACCAACATTGCAATAGTCTTATGCCCACCATCATTGCTCTACACCAACACATGTCTCATCCCTTTATTGTTAGCCCTATGATTTTATACCCACCAAAGCTTTTGGAACCTTTACTCAAAAAACCAAATGGACTTTAGGGGATCTCTTATTCTTGCAACAACAAATAACCCACCAACGTAACCAATTATCATCTAACAAGACCATTATACTTTCCCATCAAATATTATACTCGATGAGACCAATTACTCGTTATGGTCTTAACTTATAAAGATACGAATAAGAGCATGCAATACGACTAGATATCTCATTAGGGTAGCAAAAAAACCTACACTTGAAAAAATTTGAGACATGGATTATTAAAAATCAAAGAGTGAAAATTTGGCTTATTGATTTAATTAGTTTGTCATTGATGCAACGATTTATTTGTCTTCCTATTGCTAGAGAAATATAGGAGGTGGTGTTAAAAACTTTCTATGAAGGATCTGATGAAACACATCTCTTTGAATTAAATAAGAAATCTTTTTCAACTAGACAAGATGGTAGACCATTATTAACGTACTACAATGAATTTGTGACTATTTTTCAGGACATTGATCATTAGTTAACTTCTCAAGAAGGGACTACTGAAGGAATAGTCCAATTACATTTAACAATGGCTAGGCTCCGAGTTCATATTTCCTAAGTGGACTTGACTCTAAATTTGATCAGGTTCGGGGGGAAATCTTACGCAAAGACCCAAAACTTGACTTGGAAAGCTCATATGCATAAGTAAGAGAAAGTATCAACAAAGACAAATAATGGGAGGATCTCACTCAATCTTTGAACACTTAGTGTTGCTAGCTAATCAAAATTGATAAGGATCATCATCTTGCTCAGGAAAGAAAGTAAAAATTAACCCACTGGAAGGTCTAACAATTTTATGTGTGATTATTATGGTGAAATAGGTCACTCAATACAACACTGTTTTTAAATTATTAGCTATCCTGCTTGGTGAAACTTTTCAAAAAAAATCATGAAAAAAGGCTATGGTGAAAACTATAGATGAAGTGGAATCTAAAGGAGAGGAAAGGTAGTGTCCGTGGAAAATGTTGTTCATTCAGGTATGTGGGTAAGGTAAATGCTTCCTTTACAATTTCTAGGAAAACTATATGGATTATTGATACATATGCATCTGATCGTATGAGTAGAGATTCTAGCTAATTATAGTCCATCAGTCCATCCCCTCAATCCATTGTTTCCACAACTGATGGTAGTATGTGCTATATTATGTGCAAGGATCTTTTACATTGTCTAATTCTCTTACACTAAATTCAGTTTTAGTCGTGCTATCCCTTAAGCATAATCTCTTGTCTGTTAGATAGATTATTTCAGCTCTAAAATGTACTGTAACTTGTTTGCCTTTATTTTGTTTTTTTATGATATTCTGACCCAGAAGACTCTTAGTTATGGTGTTAAACGAGGCAAACTATATTACTTGGAATTAATGGAGAATGGAGGATAAAACTTCAGTTATGTACATCAACTAATAGTTAAGAAAAAGTCTGAGCAATTGTTTGATTATCGTATTGATGATTAGGTCATCTTTCTTTTGGATATATTAGAAAATTATAACCCCATATTTAAATGATTCAAATTTTTATTATGATGTTTGTGAAATAGCGAAAAGCCATCGTGTTCCTTATATTGTGAAACTCATGGTTGATGGAAGCATAGACAAATATAAAGCAAGGCTAGTTATAAAGGTTTGCATACAAAAGTATGGAGTAGATTACTAAGTGACCTTTGCACTAAGAGCCAAGCTAGATACAATTCACATTCTCATCTTTATTGAAACAAATCAGGAATGGCCCTTAAAATAGTTTGATGATAAAAATGCTTTCCTTAATGAGGATCTAGAAGAAGAGGTAGACATAGAGTTGCCACAAGGTTTGAAGCTTGGTTCATTAAATATAAATGACGTTTGAAAGTTGAAAAATCATTGTATAGGCTCAAGAAATCACGTAGAGCCTGGTTTAGGAGATTTTTAATGACAATGAAAGCTTTCAATTATAAATAAAGTGGCAGATGATACCTTATTTATAAAACACAAAGGACGTAAAGTGAGAGTTTTAATTGCGTATGTTGATGATATGGTATTGAGAGGAGATGATTGTGAAGAGATGAAGCTCTTACTAGAACACTTAGCCATTGAATTTTAAATGAAGGACCTAGGATTAGATATGTTAATGGGTCGGGCTGGGCCCGTCAAAAGAATTTGTGGCGGGCCTAGCGGACTGACATTTGCCGGCCCGTTAGGCCTTAATTGACCCGAGAGGTTAATATATTTTTAAAATTTTTTAAGACAATTTTAAAAATTGTAATTGTATTTTTTAAATTCATAAATGATAAATTATAACACAATCATTTATAGTAAAATGTAAGATGAAATTACCCATAAATTATACAAAAATATTTATATAAAATACAAACCAATTTATATTTATTAAAAATATATAGCAATGATAATGTTGTCATAATAATTCTTCATAATCAAGTCAATTTAAACTTTTTATTTTATTTTTCATATTTATATAATACATACATGATGCACGTATGTTTTTATATTAATCTTAAAATCAATTGATCACTTCATTAATCCTAATATATCAATTCCAAAATAATATATCAATAATTCAGTTATCAAAATAAATAAGTACAATATATTACATTGAAAATAGCTATTATTTTATTAAAGCTAGAATACATTTTATAAATTCTTTCGATTTGTTTTTATAAATTATTTATTTCGTTAAATAAAAAATAGTTCTTTTGCTTTGTTTCTAAAATCATTATATTCTAACTAACCTAAATTTATATAAATTACATTCATAATTTTTTCTCCTATCTAAATTATAATATTAGAAGATTCATTTATACCTAAG
>JAOSBN010000003.1:28841005-28860912 GCA_027563595.1 Erythroxylum suave
AAAATTATGAATTACATTAATTACAAATTTTTAATTTACTTAAATTATTTATTAATTATTTTAATAAATAATTAAAATTTTATTAAAATATGTTGGGGTGGTGGGTGGGCCTCAGATCTCGAGCCAGTCTGGTCGAACTGGCCCGTCCATGGTTCCACGATCCACTGGCCAACCCATAGCCCTTGCTTCACGGGCCATGCCGGCCCACCAGTCCATGGGCCATACGTGGCCCGACCCATGGGCTGGTTTGACCGAGCTAAACTCGTTGACCACAGGTTGAGCTGGACTAATATTGACATCTCTCGTTGACCACAGGCCGAGTTGAGCTAATATTGACATCTCTACCTAGGATAGCTTAAATATTTCCTAAGTATCAAGGTAGTAGGGACAAAGCAAGGAATTTCTCTTTCATAAAGAAAATACGTACTTGATGTCTTAATTAAAACTAGAATGCTTGCTAGTAAACCTGCTGAAACGCTTATGGAAATGAATCATAAGCTTGTAATTTTTCCAAATCAAATTCCAACAGATATAGTGTGCTATCAACAGTTAGTTGGGAGATTAATTTATCATCTCATACTAGGCTAGATGTAGCATATGCAGTGAGTGTTGTTAATCAGTAAGCCGAGTGAAGATCACATGGCTGCAGTATACTAAATCTTGAGGTACTTAAAATGCCCTTCGGGAAAAGGTTTATTCTTCTCAAAGAAGAGTGTTTCCAACATTGAAGGATACATGGATGCGGATTGGGCAACTGAATAAACAACGAGAAAATCTACATCTAGTTATTTTATTTTTGTGGAAGAAGATCTTGTCACTTGAAAAGGCAAGAAACAAAAAGGTTGTTGCAAGGTCAAGTGTTGAAGTTGGGTTTCGAGGTATGACTCGTGGAATATGTGATTACTATGGTTAAGCATGTTCTATCATATTTGAGGATTGAGCATACAAAACCTATAAATCTTTATTGTGATAATAAAGCTGTCATTGATATTGCACATAATCTTGTACAACATGATCATACTAAACATGTTGAAATTGATAGACATTTTAACAAAGAGAAGTAGATCAAAAGATTATTTAGTTTTGATATGTCAATTCTGAAGATCTATTTGCTGATGTGCTTACAAAGGTAGTTTCAAAAAGGGCGTTTCATAATGTGATTGGCAAGTTAGGCATGTTGGATATTTATGGTGAAACTTGAGGGAGAGTGTGGATGTGATTTGTTGATTTGGATAAATATAATATGTTAGATTGGATAAATATACAAAAATAAATATAATCTATTATAATGGATAAACATAGGAGTTTATTAGAGTTTTCATTTAATAGAATTCCATCCAATGTGTAATTGTATCTCTATATATTGCCTCCATACGAGAAAAGAATGTACTACAATTTTTATTTACCCTAAAACATCATTGTTTTACATTTTTCCTAAAAGTCCAGGGATCTCTTGTTGTTATCAGACAATCTCTTCAAGCTCTTTAAATTTGTATCGTAAACTAAAGAACCTAGAACACGTAGATCCTTAAGTTAATCTTACTCTCTTCTCTTGTTCCTAATTAATGTCGATGATCTTCCCATGGTAGATTTATCAGAAATTTATATTTTGGCATTGGCTTTTGAAAAGGATTGACAGAGATGAAACCAAGTGAAGTTGGTTATGGTTTATTATGCTCGCGTATTCAAGCTTGTCAAGTTCGATGTTGAGAAGTTGCAAAACGCCGCTTCGAAAAGTTGAGAGAGAGAATAATATGGGAATGTTTTAACAGTATATAATCTAAAATACTAATAATTGCTAATTTCTGTCCTCCATATATTCAGTAGGGTAGAAGAATACGTGACCTGCAATTAATCCTGTGAACATGGAACGGGGGAAGACGTGTGTGAGTCTGATATACAGGGTCATGCTTTCTTTGCCTTTTTTGGCTGCAAATGATTTCCTCTTCTTTGCCACAGCGCTAATTTATGAGGTCTACTTGTATCAATAAACAATAATAAATTTTAACTACTGTATAATCTTTCTTACCCTTGTTACGTTACTTTAATTTGTCACTACATTTCAACCTTAATTACTCTGTTTTTTTAAGTAACTAGACATTTAACTATTCAGGTAAAGAGTATGAAATGCTTTAATATGGCTACTTCTGCACTCAAATAGACCAATAATATAATTAAGGTCATGTTTACCTTATTTAAGGTGGAAAAAACGTGCCAATGATGATTCGGTTCGGTTGACTAATGCATGCACAAAGCACAATGCCAGATTTCAGTCTTTGTATTTCTTCTGTCATTTGGATCCGGATTCAATCTACACTGCAAAAGTGATTTGATCTAGAAACAACCCAAAAAATGGACTGGCAATTTATCCAACTACTCGATCAACAGGCCTAATTCAATAAAACAAGTTGTGTAAATTAAAACGTCAACTTATAAAAGATAAGAACTACCTGAACTATTCTTTTTTTCGCTATTATTTACTGGAAAATTAAAGTTATACCACTATCAACTCTATTTTTTGTTTATTATATAATGAGTATTTAACACCTTGCTTTTTTTCTTGGGATAACTAAATCAAGTCCTAGCATATGTTAATTCTTTTAATCTTAAATATATATAAAACATAGAATGCTCTTTTAAGTTAAAATTTTTGTTTGTTAGTTAATTTTTATTTTTATAATTATTATGTCAAATTTATTCAATTTGGTTGAATCCTATCCTATTTGGCTGGCCAAACAGTAGTAATTTTATTGTTTTAGTTCTATACTCTTATACGGTTTTCTAAATACATTATATTTGTCAATGTGGATGGTTGCAATCTTCCGAATATTACTATTCTAAAATCTAAAAGATTTGTTAATAAAGAATTTTATTGTCTTATACCTTTACCTTATAATATTGGTCTTCCAAAAAATCCATTTACTCATAAACTAATTCTCACAGTGATTAATTTCTCTCATTTGGACACATCTTTTAAAAACGCTACAAAACTATTGAAAACTTACCAAATCCACTTTCACGTAGATCGATCAACTTATACCCCTCCTTAAGTAGACTTAACCAATTATTATGAACAATTTTCAAGCAACAAGTATAGGTTAGCACCATTGAAAATTATGTAACGCGTAGAGCAGGCTTTACTATGCATCCAGGATCGTCCGTGAATGGATTAAAAATAAAGAAATGCAGAATACCTGATTTTGGTTCCATCTGAACTTTGGATCCTTTTTTGGGCTATCAAACGCGCTCAAAATTCCCTGATACTTTTGTTGAGATTGATCATTGGCTCAAGTTATAGGTCTTTCTGTGGTTTGCTTAGCACATGAGCGCTCGTAACGGTTGGAGCTCTGAAATACTCGTGAATTACCTTAGCCACCACAGGAGACCTCCCTTATATATATAGGTTTCCATATCGGGTCTTCCCATCACAAGGTCGATATAGTCCAGGTCCACATTGAAAGGGACCCATTTTTCACCCAAACTTCGACCCATTAATTTAGATCATTTATTGGGTCACCGTATTAACTTTGTTTGGATCAAATTGCGTTACTTAACCGGTAATTTATTGAAAAATGAAATCGCAATTAATAACTGTCAATTAATGAGAAAAATGACAAAATTGCCCTAAGGGGCAAATTGTTTAACAATCTCTCCCTTGAACAGGTATTAATTGTAGTTTAAGTTTAGTTTTAAAAACAGTTTGAAAAACCCGGTTAAGTCACGCTACTGTAATGGTACCAAAAGTTTTAAAAATTATTTGATCCAAGGTAATGGAAATCGCACATTCTGTCCTGCAAGGCTTTCGATACCGGAAGATATCAGACACATGTATCATATGTGACACAGGTCCAACATAATCACAAATACCTAATACCTCACTAACATCAATGGGAAAATGGAGTGTGGTAGACTATGATGATACCCTTATGATTTAATATATATCATCTTCGTCTATAGGTCTCAATTTCTCTAACTTTATGCTGAACTGCAATAAAGAAATTCAGTTTTCCCTCATCGAATGCTAAACAACATTAGAGAAAACTTGTTTTCCCTCTTATTGGAGGAAACCTTTATGGGATTAAAAACTTATATCCCCTTATGTCATTTGGGACTTTAAGGATATCCATATAAACTTAATGTGTTTAATGACATAAGCTCAAGGTCAATCTGTATTTATGCCCAATGACCTTCAATGCTTAAGATTAACACAAATCTTAAGACTTTCATGTGTATTATGACTACATGCAAAGCATTTGTAATTGAGAAAACATAGCCATATTACTAATATATACAATAATGTCATAATACAACCAATGTACAAAGATTTAAGGAGCATAACAAGGTGATCCCTAACTACTGCTATCAAAGGACTTTAACACCCCCATACTAGATACATGTCTAGAAAATATTAGTGGGCGAAGTCCTTTAGTCAGTTGATCAGCTAACATGTCTTCAGTCCTAATGTGCTCCACTACAACGTCACCCTTTTGAATCAGCTCCTTTATGGTCAAATACTTGACCTTTAGATGCTTAGACCCTGTGATATTCTTGTTGTTGTTACTAAACAACACAGCAGTAAGATTATCACAGTACAACTGTATAGGTCTAGCGATCGAATCCACCACAGATAGCTCAGAAATCATATTTCTGAGTCAAACCACTTGTGTAGCAGCTCTATAATATGCAACAAACTCTGCATGCATGGTCGAGGAAGTAACCAATGTCTGCTTGACACTCTTCCACAGTACTACACCATCTGATAACATAAAAATATATCCTGATGTGGACTTGCGATCATCTGGACACATGACAAAGTCTAAGTTCGTATACCCTGTGAGGTTCAAATTGTCAACTTTCCTATATGTCAAATTATAATCCTTGGTACCTTTAAGATATCTCAACACTCGTTTGACTGCATTCCAATGGCCTATACTTGGATTAGCTAGATATCGACCTAACAGTCCAACAACAAATGCAATGTCTGGTTTAGTGCACACCTGGGCATACATCAGGCTACCAACGACACTAGAATACAGAACATTCCTCATAGTTTCTCTTTTAACCTCATTCTTTAAACATTATGCCAAAGATAATCTCTCTCCATGAGAGATAGGTGCTATGACGGATCTATATTCAGCCATATTAAACCTTTGCAATACTTACTCAACGTATGCTCTTTGTGAGAGACTTAATGTGTGTTGAGATCTGTCCCGGTGAATCTATATACCAAGAACAAAAGATACTTCACCTAAATCCTTCATGTCAAAATGTCTAGCCAATAGTTACTTAACTTCATGCAATATGGTCAAATCATTTGACGCGAGCAAGATGTCATCGACATACAAAAGTAAGAAGATGACTTTGCTCCCCCTGACCTTATGGTATAAGCATCTTTCGACTTTATTTTCCACAAAGCCGAATGAGGTTACTACCTCGTCACACTTTAGGTACCATTGTCTGAAAGCTTGCTTCAGACCATATATTGATTTATTCAACTTGCATACTTTGTCAGCTGCATCATGATCTTGAAAACCTTCAGGTTGTTCCATATAAACCACTTCATAAAGGTTGCCATTCAAGAAGGCGGTCTTCACGTCCATTTGATGCAGCTCCATATCATAATGAGCCACTAATGCCATGATCACCCTAAATGCATCCTTTGAGGACACAGGCGAGAAAGTGACATTGAAGTCAATTCCTTCTCTCTGAGTGAATTCTCTGGCAACTAGACAGCTTTAAAATGCTCAACTTGACCCTGTGCATCCTTTTTGGTCTTAAATAGCCACTTGCAACTGACAGGTCTGCAATGTTGAGGTAAATTAACAAGCTCTCACACCTTGTTATACCTCATGGCTTGCATCTCATCCTTCATTGATTCCCACCACTTATCTGCATGGGGTCTAGAGACGGCTTCTGTAAAGTAACTGGATCCTTTCCATGTCCAATATCATAGTCTTGTTCACCCAAATAGACTATGTAGTCTGATGAGATAGCAGATCACCTCTCTCTGGTGGATCTGCGTAGTTGCACAGGTTCCTGTACCTTAGAAACCTCCCCTTGAACAGGTGTAGGTTCCTGTGCCTACATAGGCTGAGCACTGGGGCCTAGGTCTACTGGAGCTGACTGTTTGAGAGGTTGATACAACAGGGTTATAGTATCAGTCCCGTTAGCTTTTGGAGGTTGTGAGGGTCCTCCCTCATCATAGACATCAAATTCCAGAAACTTTGTCGTCTGTGATTCCACAATTCTGGCTCCTCCCTCTCTACAATAGAATCTGTAGCCCTTAGAGTGGTTGAGGTAACCCACAAAAAAGCAACGAGTTGAACGAGGTTGCAATTTGTTTTCATAAGAATTATATAATCTTACCTCAGCAGGGCAGCCCCACACACGAAAGTGTGCAAGGCTTGGCTTTCTCCCAACCCAAAGATCAAAAGGTGTCTTTGACACTGACTTACTCGGGACTCTATTTAAGATGTATAATGTCGTCTTTATGGCTTCACCCTACAAGTACTCAGGTAGGTTAGTCCTGCTCTGCATTGACCTCATCATGTCCTTTAAGGTGCGATTGCGCCTTTCAACCACACCATTTGGCTTAGGACTACCTGGCATAATGAACTGGGCCGCTATTCCAACTGACTCCAAATACCTAGCAAACGGACCCTTTTCTTATCCTGTAACCCCATGTCTACTATAGTATTCCCCTCCTCTATCAAATTTGACAACCTTTATTGATCTTCCCAATTGGTTCTTGACTTCAGTCTTGAAGATCTTGAATTTATCAAGAACTTTAGACTTCTCTTTAAGCAAGAACACATGCCCTTATCGAAAATAATCATCTATAAATGTCAGAAAATATCTCGCATTGCACATTGTAACGGTGTAGGCACCACTAACATCCGTATGTATGAGATCCAACAAGCCCGAAGCACGAGTTGACCCTTTCTTCTTTATCTTGGTCAACTTGCCTCTATAATAATCGACACATGTCTCTAGGTCACTGAAGTCTAGAGTTGGGAGAATGTTATCCTTTATCAGTCTCTCAACCCTTTCTTTGGAAATGTGGCTAAGACGTTTATGCCACAACATGTACGATGTGTCCTTTATGGAGGTCCTATTTCGAGTAACAGGTTTAACAACATATGAAGAAGCATACATATCATTAGGAGTAAGACACATACTATAAAGTCCTTAGGATAAGAAGGCTATACCGATATGTCTTATATTGATAGAAATATTTACAATTGTACTATCAAATACAAAACGATAACCTTCTTTGTCGAAAACTGATACAGATATCAGGTTCTGTCTAAAAGACGGTATATAAAAAGTGTCTCATAGGTACAAAATGAACCGTATCGAGGTTTAACCCTACGTCTCCTACGTATAATACATCAACCTCTTCATTGTTGCCGACCATCAGTTTCTGCTCCCCCTTTAGCGACCTTCTCTTGGAGATGAACCCTTGCATTGTGGAAGTAACATGGTTAGAAGCTCCACTGTCTAACTACCAAGAACTTGATGTGGTTATAGCAACATTGGATTTATGAATCATGCAGGCTAAGGAGTTACTTGACATGTCCTGTTTGACCTTCCAGAGTTTGTACTTCTGGAAATCGAACTTCCTATGCCCCTTCTTCTTACAGAAGAAGTATCTTATGGCCTTAAGGTCATGTGGCCCCTTGGCAATGCTAGATTGCCCACTCTGAATTTGAGGAGAGGGTTTAGTAGTCTTACCTTTTCCTTTTTCTTTAGATTTCTGGGGTTTAGCCTTTCCCTTGCCTTTTTCAGATGCATATAAAGCTGTATGAGGAGAACTCATCATCTTTTCCTCTATTGCAATACACTGGGAAATTAGGGCATTAATGTCCCAGGTCTCATCCAATGAGATATAGGTCGTAACTAATGTCTCAAATTCATCAGGAAGAGAGTATAGTGCCAGATGCACTATCAAATCATCAGCAATTGGCATATCCAGTGCCTTCAGTTTGCTCTGAAGATGCACCATCCGAATGATATATTCTCTGACGCCTCCTTCTCCAGTGTACCTCATGGAGAAAAATTCCTTAACCAAGGCCATTTTCTCAGCATTAGAAGAGGCCCTGTACCTTCAGGAGATGCTGTCTATGAACTCTTTTGCCACTGTTATCTCTGTAAGTCCACTTAATAGATGGTTTGGAACGGACCTCTTGATGGTCAAATAGCATAGCTTATTCGACCTTTCCCAGGTCGCCATTGTTGCTTTCTCTACTTCAGTGCTGGTATCTGTGAGTGGAGGAGGGTGCTCGATATGCATCGCCAGGCTGATGTCCGCTATCTCTAGCGTGAACTCCACACCCTCCTTCCATTTCTTATAATCGAAACCAGTTCAGGTTTCAATGGTGACAGCATTTTTGTTGACTGAGAAGGTGACTGCAAAACAATAAAGACAATGTCTATATCAGTAAAAATGCAGGACAACAACGATACTATTAAACTTTAAAAGTATCTACACTAAGAATATAATCACACATATTATGAAACACCTTTAGGCTAAATACATAATACATGCAATTAAACACTCACAAAAAAGCAATCAAAGTACAAATCATTAACTCTCATGACACTACCACCTTTGGGTGAATAGATCATTTAAGTAATGGGCTTCCTTTATCAAACGCTTTTATGCACATCTCAAAACTTTATGTAAGGCTAATAGCTTTGGCCAGAATAGTCAAACATAAAGCCAGAGACATCCCCCAACATGAAAGAAGAACAATCCAAAATACCGACTTGAAAGGTCACTTTGGTGACTACATTTTCATCAGTATTCTAGAAAGTCTACTAACACAAGGGACACTACTTTATGTCATCCTCGCAGTCTGTATAGGCATAGTGTGTGTGAAAATTGATTACAAATGCAAAACCTGATGCACAATCAAATAATCACACATACAAACTGAAAACATTGTCTTCAAACTTTATTTGAAATTTTTATTTAAAAAATTCTCAATCAGAGTGCTCATCGTACTTGACTAAATGTCAAATCAGTCACATGAGACATTTTAAGTGTCTCCCTTATGTGCCGTTCGATGTACGAAAATGCACTCAAAATTAGCTTTAAAAAAGCTTTAAAAGATTTTCTAGAATGCAATTACCAATGTAATAAATCCAGAAAAATTTAAAAATCACTTACAAAATTTCCGAACCCGAAAACCGACCCAAGAATGCCCAGGATAGCTTTATGGGAATTTTCAATTTTTTAATGGTCACTGTTCACTGTCCGTACAGTTGACGTCAGTCGTTAGCGTGGCCCGCCACATCAGTACCCGTGGCCGGGGGCATGTGCGCTGCACTCGCGCACGCCGAAGCTCACCAGATGCGTCTGGCGCATGCGCGGCACACGCCCCATTTATTGCCTGCGCGTGTGGTGCACACGCAACATGCACCCTCCGCATCGCCTCTCCCCTGCTACTGTAGCAGGTCGTCGCCCCCGTCGCGCGGGGGCAATTTTTGGCAACCCGGAGCCCCGTTTTTCACTTCGTTTGGCCCGTTTTGACCCATTTTTTGTGGCAAATCACATTTAAACCACTTCTATGGGATTATTTGGGCCAAATAACCAAAAAATCAATCAAAACTAGGAGAGAGAGAGAGAAGAGAGATGGAAAATAAAAAAACTTTATTTTGGCCAATCTAGTTACGCAACCGCTCTGATGCCACATGTAACTCATAGAGCAGGCTTTACTATGCACCCAGGATCGTCCGTGAATGGATTAAAAATGAAGAAATGTGGAATACTTGATTTTGGTTTCATCTGAACTTTGGATCATTTTTTGGGCTGTCAAACGCGCTCAAAATCCCCTGGTACCTTTGTTGAGATTGATCACTGGCTTGAGTTCTAGGTCTCTCTGTGGTTTGCTTAGCACACGGGCGCTCGTATCGGGTCAAAGCTCTGAAATGCTCGTGAATTACCTTAGCCACCACAGGAGACCCCCCTTATATATATAGGTTTCCATATCGGGCTTTCCCATCACAAGGTCGATACGGTCCAGGTCCACACTGAAAGAGACTCATTTTTTACCCGAACTTCGACCCATTAATTTAGATCATTTATTGGGCCACCTTATTACCTTTGTTTGGATCAAATTGCGTTACTTAACCGGTAATTTATTGAAAAACGAAATCATAATTAATAACTGTCCATTAATAAGGAAAATGTCAAAATTGCCCTTGGGGGCCAAATTGTCTAACACATTAGGATATAGGCAACGATCAAAAAAAATTTAGTAGACATTTTTCATAATCATAAACACTGCTTTTCCTTCATTTTCCAAAATAAAGCCAATACTTTTTAGCTACGTTTTATGCTATCGTGGTTATATATTTTTTGCTACGTTTTGTAACTTTGTAATATAGTTTTTTAACCATGTTTTTATAATTTTGTAAGGAAAATCTTTTAACTACAAAGGAGAGATAAGAAAGAAATAGAAAGATAAGTTGGCCAATAAGTTCACATAGGAATCCAAATGAACCATACAATACAGCTTGCATTTAAAAAATGTAAAACATAAAAGTGGGAATCGAAAAGTAGAACTTATACCATCACACTAAGTAAAGACCGCAATCCTAGGGTTCCCTTAAAAGATAAAAGCACTAGTTATTGCCCATAAAATAGAGATGTGTTATCTTATATAAGTATTTCTAAACTTACTATCCTAAAGTGAATTTACATCTTAGCCTTTCTGCTTCAATGACATCGAAAAGGTAATAACCAACAATGAGTGAAGTAATAAATAATTGAGATCCTAGCTAATAATTGGGTGATGTTTGACACTTTGTAAAGTGTTAATATTGAAGTTGCAGACATAATTCCTACAATGTATTGGAGTTGTTAAGACAAAGATAAGTGTTTTGCCTCCAAATTTCCTATAACTCCAACTTTTGTGATCTCTCCATGTCTGTATGCAATGGATCCCTCATCTTAGACTAATGGTGCTTACATTATACCCTGACTCTTTAAAGTATTCATCCTTAAATCTTTATCTGTATTAAATAAAAATAGGTCTCTTTGTATAAAGATGCACATATAGGCTAGTTAGTACAAAGAACATTATTTATATTTCCTCTTTTTTTTTTTACTCTCATTCTTCTTATTATCAATCTCAATTGGTCTTTGTAGACCTGTTTAGGTATTAAAGGTAATAGGTTTTATCATTGTTAGACCCTAAATTTTTTTTATAATTTAGTCTATTATTTTAGCAACTATGGATAGAAATTATAATTATTAAATTAGAATCTATTGGAGTGTAATAATTTATTTTAGATGCAATTGGAGTAGAATTCAAGTGTGAATTGAAGAAATTAAGTGAATAGTACATTTAAAGGATGTACTTGAAATAAATAGGAAGTTGTGAGTTAATTGAATAACTAAATAAGAGATTATGGTGTGAAATAGCATAAAGGAAAGATGAGAGTTAGTGGGAGAAAAAAAATTTTGACATGGACAAATGAAATGGTGATATGTGGCATTTGTAGGTGAGATTGTTAAGACAAAAGAAAGAAAGCTACATGCTTTCTTCTCCATGCTTCATTTTTTACAAGAGAAAGAGGAAAGGAGGGAGAGAGAAAAGTTTGAAGCTTCGGTTATGGGAGCTTGAAAGAGAGAGAAAGATTTTCTAGGATTTTTAGCAAAATCTAGTAAGATTTAGACTTGGTGCAAAAAGAAAAAAATGTGGGAAATGAAAAGAGCTAGAGAATGAGCCACGATTGATCATGTTTGGAGGGAAATAGTAAGGATTTCGGAATTTGTTAAGGTAAGAAAATGATTCCTTTGGGTTAGAAATGACTTGGGTTTTGAGAAATTAAACTAGAAACCTAACTTTTGTTCATGGTTGTAAAATGGGTTTTGTTAGCTACGAAACCTAAGGTTTAATTCTTGGTTTTTGATAATTGTATTTTTTGAATGAAATTTTATTTGTTTGAAGGAAACCAAGAAGATCTAAGGCAAGATCAAGGGGACAGGAAACTTGGGTTGGGACTTACAATCGATTAGGTGGGTAATACGTTTATGGTTATTATGATGAAGGGCTAATTTCTTGTTTGTTTGTGTGCTAAATTGCTTGACTTTGAATTATTGCGATTGTTAAAAAATGCACTATGATTTATTATCATGTTATGCCTTGAATGATTTTACGGCATTTTATATTGATGAAAAGAGGAAAAAGCACAACAAACATGAAAGTATGAATATGTGATGAAATGTATTGAGCATCGAAATTTGTTTGTGTTTGGGCAAGAGAGATATCATTTCATTCATCACGTGCATGTTGACTTAAAGCTTTCTCCCTGCTGCCCGCTTGTGACACATGAGTTCCTAAGAAATAGACTCATTTAGTTCATGGTGTAAACTTCGGTTTCTCCATTTCATTCCATGGGACTCTCTCAAGCCATTATGTTTGTGCATTTCATTATGATTTGTTGAGCATGATACATAACTGAGTGTTATGTTTTGATGGTTAAAGATACATGATATGACTTATGTGATAACATTTTTACTATGATTTCTTTAAGCTAGAACTATGGATAATTTAATTGCTAACATTTTTCTTATGATTTCTTTAAGCTAGAACTATGGATAATTTAATTGCTAGATTAAAATGAGATATATATTATGCTTGATTGTGTGCGGCTCATTACCAATGGCTATAAACGTATTAGCCACCGAACTTCATAGCTCACCCTATTTTTTCCACTTATCAGGTGCAGAACGAGAAGATAATTGATCCTTGCAAGCTTTGGCAAACTCCAAGATATCCACTTTTTGTAACTAAGTTAGTTCGACTATATTGGGTAGCTTTATAAGCATCTCAAGCATGAACATTTATTTATATTTTGTATTATGCTATTGATGTGATCCTTGATATGCAATTAAAGTTATGTACAAACTTCATTTTGATTAAAAAATGAAAGTAAGAGTTGAAGAAGTTCTTTTATATATGGACTAAACTATCTTCTTTGTTGGATTGTTAATTGTTGTTGGAAATGGAATAGTTTATTGTTATATGGCCCTGGTTAGGTTTAAAATAAATTGTTATGCTAAGAGTTACGTACTTGCATTTAGTGTTTGTTGGACCCAAGTCTTTTGGGTTATGTAAAAGCTCAAAATAGGCAAAAGAAGATCGGGGTGCATGATCATGACAAACCCCATTTCTCATCAGGTGTGCACAATCGTGCACTAGCACGATTATGACAGAACACTTTTTTATCAAGGTTGCACGATCGTGCACTAACACAGTCATAATAGACCCCATTTCTCATTAGGTGTGCACTAGCACGATCGTGACAGAACCCTTTTCTCATCTGGGGTGCACGATTGTGCTTGTGCATAAGGGTGACAGGCAGAACTTGCCAAAATCAAGTTAAACACGAGCTTCTAAGTGGTTTGACCCTCCCTTTGACTTATAAAGGAAAGGCTCTAAATCCTAGGAGCCTCCATCCATTAGTAGACCACAAATCGTCAATTCTCTTAATAAGTACATAGACTCGGCCCAACAATCATCCTCCAAGAAAATATGCCTATTTATTTTATATAGAAACCTTTAATATCTTTATTTTGAGAGCATTTATAATTAGTTTTTACCTTTTCCCTTATAAATATCTTCTTTAGCTTTAGGTGGCTCATTTTTTGTTTCAAATGAACCCCTATCATCCTCTTCCTAACTGGGCCTTCAAGAACACTATCAATAATAGAGTATTTAGATATTCCTTGTGTCTTATTACCGCTCCACCTTTATAGCCATGTGAACTATATTTTTCAACTCCATATAATGTTATAATTATACCATATCAACAATCTTATGACTCAAACCATTTAGAAATCTAGCCACAATGGCTTCCTTAACATCCTCAATGAGGTCGAATCATTGTAATCTCTACCTACTTAAGGTATTTTTAGACTCTTTAGAAGTTGAGTAAGGTGTTATAATTTTTAGAGCAAATCCCTATAGTAGTGATTAGGGATAAAGCATCTCCTCTTGACTTCCTTCACATCATCTTAATTTTTGATATAACTATGATAGTTCCTCACCTGTTTATTACAAGTTGATCCCACCAAATAATACTATAATCAATAAACTCATTAATAGTAAGTTTTATACGTTTTTCTTCAACGGAATAGTGGTAGTAAAAAAACCAGTTCCATCTCCTTTTCCCACTCTATGTAGGCCTTAAAGTCATTTCGCTATCAAAATGATGAAATTTTCATTTAATATTCCTAAGTATGCCATCTTGCTTAGGCTTCCTTCTATAACCTTTATCTTTTCAATCACATTAATATAAAAATATATCCATATTATTTCTTGGTGATTAGTAATCATCATACAAGCCATCTCTTTCTTTATTGTTATCGAAATTTTTTTTGGATAAGTCTCCTTTGCTGTAGACGTGCATTAGGAATTTGTGATGATTGTAACCTTTTCAATTTTGCTATGACAATATCTTATAACTTAGATTGACTTCTAATATCGATAAACATCATATTCATGCATTCAAGCTATTGCTTCAAAAATTGAAGTATGAACATATTGTCCTTCCTTCTCCCTTTATCCTGATCATATATGATTTAACTTGTAAAATAATATTCCTAATTTCTTATAACAATCTCTCATACATTTTTCTTAATTAATGGCACTCAAATCACTCGTGTTTCACTCTCTTGCCTTTTAACTACTTTTTGCTTTCTTCACAAGTTATTTAAAGAACTATATAAAATCAAATAATAATTCAACCTTTTAAAGTACAAAAACCCATGAATTATTATTAAGAAGAGAAATTAGGTATAGGTTAAGTAAGAAATAAGGAAGTCAAGTAAACTAGGAAAGATTAACATAGATTTCAAACTATGTTTGGGGACAATTTCTTATGTCACCATTCTTACATTGCTTTTTCTTTTCTTTTTCTTTTTTTTGTTTATTTCAAAACCACTTGAATATTCTAGTATGAATGACATGAAACAACGAAACTGAATAAGAAGAAACCGAACACAAGAAAAATAAATAGGAAGACTCTAAGTAAGAAGATAACATAATTTGATTTTTTTGACACTATAGAAATAAGAAGCAGATTTAATAAAAGGAATTATGGTATCATAAGAAAAATGAAATATTAAATAAGAGAATAGGTCTAACTAATACAAAAAAACTAAAAGATAATCACATTTAATTTAGAGTCAAGTTCTGATACCAACTGATGTAAAACTACTAGGAAAATGCCCTAGATAACCCATGAACAAGTTTGGTTCAAACCTAAGAAAGCTAAAAAATTTTGTATAAAGGTTAATTATAAAGAATTAAAAGCCAAATTCACAAATTATTTGAACACCAGAAAGAAAAAATTCTTTGATAAGTTCAAAGTTCAATAAAGAACACAACAAAGAAGCTTTGATGATTTTCAACAAATAAACATATAAAAACTATTCTACTTAAAAAGAAACATACCTTAAATACAAAATATGAAAACTAGGGTTTTAAATGGACATGCTGTAAGACATAATGGTGAATTAGACCATATTACTTCCAGATAAATTAACACCATTAGGCATCGTCTGAGACACGTCTATTTTTTGCGATAATAGATCCTTTTATAACTTTATAAAGTTGAAAAATAATTTAGGAGATGCCCTTGTTTGAGATTGTGGATCTTTGGATCTCTTTATAATTTTTTAAGATAGACACAGTTTCATCCATAACCATGTTGGACATTGTTTTCAACCAAAGATAAGTATTTTACGTCAAATTTTCTCCAACTTCAGTTTTTGTGATCAACCCTAGCCTATATACTACGGATCTCCAACTTTGAACTACTATTACTTGCATCACCTCAGCAAACCTCTAACTTTTATTCTAGGTTTTAGAGTAACCGAGAGGAAAAAGAGAAAGTAGCTTTAGATCTAGCCATAATAAACACGCGTAATTAGATATTAATAATACCTAATAACAAATAGGGTGTTGTCACTACCCATTAATTGAATATAGATCTTATTATGATGGTCAACTGTTACAATTAAGTCAAAAAAAAGTAGGCATAAAGGATGAGGATATAATAGGTCTGGAAATATAAATTACAATAATTAAAATTAGTAAAGCTATTAGAAAAAGAAAATGGTTTTGTAGGTCAAGTAGCAATAGTAGCTAGGCATTAGGTTATAATGCTCATAAATCAAGGTGATAATCATCATGGAGGGAAATAAGAAGTCTTCTCAAAAGTGACTCAATACCACACATGATAAACTTTGATAATATTTATACACATTATGATATATATCTAATGTTCTATTATTCATCTATACAGACACTTCATCATCCTATTACATGTGATAATGAATAGATTTACAATAATGATGCATGATATTTCTCCTTATGTACTCTTAGAAAAATAACAGGTAAATTAATAGGAAAAAGGTACATAAAAATCAATAATTTATACAAATTTGTAAACTTTATAAACATTTATATAGTGGAACAAGTACATTTCACCAATGTATGCATAGAAGCCAAGTCAGAGATAATCCTTTATGTTAGTCCTTGTTTTGCAGGTGAAATGAAGGTTCAAATTTACTAGGAGTTGTCTTAAGTTCTGAAAAGTGATAATGTGAACCAAGGCAAGAATAATGATAATCTTTTGGAACATCAGATATCAAAGAGTTAGAATAAGAAATAGATTCCTAAAGGTTCTAAGAGTGAGTGTAGCACAAGGGATTTCTTAGTCAATTAAGCGAAATACAACCTAAAAAGTAAAATCACTTCAATATAATAAAATTTGATAAGCTTAAAAATATACAGTATGTCTCAAACAATCTCAAAACCTTGTTCAAATTAATTTAATATCTAAAAATAACGTCACTTAATCTTTGAAAATATCTAAAGCCATTACAAACTCAAACTTTATTCCAAAATCCTTTCACAAGTGTAATTTTACGCAAAAAAATCTCAAAGAAATGAATACATGTTTCATTTGAAAAAATGCAGAGCTTTTAAAACTCATGAAATCTCAAATTATCATTCAATTTCATAAAACAATCCCCAATTACTCTTTTTTTTTTAAACCAAAATTTGCAACATCCCTAGTTTTAAACCATATCAAACTTCCAAAGTTAAATTTGGATACCAGTTATTGAGCAAAAATGATCATTTTAAAAGCAAGAACTAATTTATGAACTCAATTGATCGATCAATTTTATCAAAAATCCTTAAAATATATACAATAGAGTTTTACCAAAATATAAGACAAAATGTTAAATATATACAATAGAGTTTGACCAAAATATAAGACAAAATGTTAATGCAAAATAAAAGCTAGAAATACTCAAAATGATGCTCAAGGAACTATTTAGAGAGTGCTAAATTGCTTGACAAAGAAGGAGGTGGCAAGTTAAGAATAGAATGTTAAAGAAACCCTAAAAGTTTTACGAGGACTCTTTTGAGGATGAGGGCTATAGACAAAAATGATATGAGAGTCGAGAAATTTAAAGTCTTGTAGCTTGAAGTTGTGAAATATTTAGGAAATTCTATACAAAATAAAGATATAAAATTCTATAATCAAATGAAAAATAAAGAAGAGTTATAGAGTCTTTTTATTCAAGAGTTTTTTAAATTAAATATAGGAAAAATGAAAAAGAAATATTGCATCTTTTGATTTGATCTATCTTTTAAAGTGAAAATGAGAGTCAAGTCGATACCTTAATCTCATGTTGGTCTTGATCTTGAACAAACTTAGAATATTAGTGAGTTCAATTATAAGTTTAATGCAACAAAATGTAAGTTTAACTAGAAAGTAGAGCTTTGGTGAATATAACTTAGAATTTTAGTGACAAGGACGCAGGAAACATGTTATTTAAGATTTACCTAATAAAAGAAGAAATTATTTCTACGTTTAATGAATAGCTTGGAATGAAATTTCTGTCTTTCATGTAACAAATTGGAATAAATTTCTTTATTCTTAACGTTACTAAATCCACCATCTCTTGTTAGGATTATACTGTGCTTGATATATCTTATCTTCATACTAAGTACTCCATCGTTTAAGTTATATTTATGATATTCATATTTATTTGAGTTATAAACAATATTGAGCACACTAAACTCACACAATTTAGAGTATTCTTTTCGGTACTCCCAAATTGCATAAGATTTATATATATGAATGGATTTTATGACATTGTTACGGTCATGTATCAAATTGGGACCTTGATAAGTTTTAAAGATAAACATGAATCATATATTGAGGATTGTTTTCCCTAGCTCCTATTAGCGATGTGCTCTTACATATAAGTAGTTATAATTGGGTTAGGCAAATGGGCATGAAAGATGTTGATTGGGAAATCACAAGTATGTGGTTACGTGAGTCTTTATGTACAAAATTGCTTAAAAGCGAGTCTTTGGATCTTTTTTTAAGAGTACATTTTCAAGTAAGGCAGTACAAGAGAGTTTATATGTTATCATCACAGTATATAGGTCTGAGACTTGTCTACTGTGAGATTTCATGTATACAAGTTTGCATATTTTAAAGCGCGAGACCACATGTCTGCGAGTTGTCAAGTGGTCATCGATCACGAGATTGTAAGTTTGTAGCTTTGCATCTTGTCAAGTGTGATATTGGATATATGTGGGTCTGCAACTTATAGAGCGTTAGATCAGACATCTGCAATTCTGCATCTTGTCAAGGTGAAATTAAATATGTGCAAATTTACTTATTATTAGACAAGATTGCAAATTTTTGCCTCTGCATTATTTAGAGTATAGGATCACATATCTGTGGCTCTATTTCATATTGAGCGTGAGAGCATATGTTTGTGACCTTAAAATCTGGCTAAGCTTGAGCTGGCAAGTGTGTGAATCTAGTTCTTATCGAGTAAGATACCGCAAGTTTGTGAGTCTATATCATGTCAAGTATAAGACCCCGTGCCTAAGTCTTTTCTGGTGTGATGCCCCATATTAACGTGTTGATGTATGAGTAAATTTATGCTGTTTATATTGTGAGAGCAAATAAAAGGTGCAAGAATACGTATGAGCAAATATGTGTCTTTTAAAAGCATGAGAAGTGCATAAAAGCTCGCGTGTTATGGGATTTGACTACTATAGAGCTTATATGTAAGTCTTCGTCGGAGAGACTACTTATGAGTTGGCATTTGTATTTTTTCATTATGAGTAGACTATTTTAGCCAAGAACATTTACTTTGCCATGATGGAAAATTAAATGGGGGTGTTCTCTCAAGTGCTTAATTTTTTGACATCGAATTCTACATAGAGCTTATGCCAATCAATGTCAGCAAAATCCTTAATCTCTTGTTAAGCTTGAGTTATATCAATAGACTTAATCCTTATACTTAAAAACTTGCAAAATGAGGTCGAAAAGTGTGATCAATGTAGAATCCACATCGAACATCCAAAACAAACATACGATAGTTAGAATTTTGCAAGTTATAAATATTAAAATAACAAGTATACTATAATTGAACAATTTAAATTATTATTTTCTAATGCTTCTAAATTGTATGCATAAAATTAGTTTTATAATGGTTTTTTAGTGTGTTTAAGAATATTAAGGGGTGCTTGGTTAAGGGGAATGAGAATAAATCAATGGGAATGGAATGAATGATAATGGTTGGTTGGATATTATGATTGATTGAATAGTTTTTTTCATACCCAAGTTTTGGATAATGGTCCATACCCTCCATGTATGGGAGGAATGGGTTTGATTCCTACCAACACTAATTTTTTAATTTTTTAATTAAATATAATTAATTAAATTAATTAAGATAAAAATAAAAAATTAATTAATTAAAATAGTTAATCAAGATAAAATATAATTATTAATTAATTAAAATATTGTAATTAATTAATTAATTACAATATAATTAATTAAAATATTATTAT
>JAOSBN010000003.1:28865801-28892248 GCA_027563595.1 Erythroxylum suave
TCATTGTCATCCACCATTGCTTGTCCTAACATAATTATGTGACAACCATAAAGATAATGAGATCATTGTCATCCACCATTTACAAAATAGTAGATAAACCACTATTTACAACATATTATAATTAGTTAATTAATTAATTAAAATATAACTAATTAAAATATAATTCATTCATTAATTAAAATTTAATTAATTAATTAAAATATAGCTAATTAAAATATAATTATTCATTAATTAAAATATTGTAATTAATTAATTACAATATAATTATATTATTATTATTATTTTAATTACATTACATTATAATTAAATAAAAATAAAAATGTATTTTTTAATATTTTTTTACAACCCAACTACTATTAATAGAAATGGTAATCATTCATTCCTCTTAACTAACCATCATAATTATAATAATAATATACATTTCTATTCCTTACTATATTCATTTTCATTCATATTACCATTCTCTCACGTGAACCAACCGCCCCCTTAATGCTTAATATTACTTTATTTTATTAATAGTTAATTAATATATTATTTATGATATTTTAACTAATATATTTATTAGTTTAATATAAGAGTGAATTATATATTTCATTATTTTTTATATATCATCATTTGATAATACTAATAAATAAGAACATAAGTTTCTTTTATTTTTTATGATTCATACTTCTAAACATATAAAAGTTGATTATTTACTTTTTATTTTTAATCAATTGATTTTTCTTATTGCTATATCTAGTGCTAATATCAACTAAATTTTATGGTTATATTGGCTTAGTAGACTTGTTGCTAGTGTTGGTTAAGTTTTCATGTCTTATTGGCCAACTATATTGAGTACTAGTTTCGATTATCTTTTCATATCGTGTCAACATCTAGACTTAGTGAAGTGTTAATTCTGTTTTCTCATCAATTATTTTGACTCATTGATAGTGTTGCATAATTATTACTATATATAGATACATTTTTTTATATTTTTCCTCTCTGCTAGTTAAGGGTGAGATTGTGTACTTCTGAATCTCTCGTATCTCAACGAGACTAATGTGATGTTGTTGTTTGTATAAAATAATATTTTATAAATAAAATCCGTAGAAAAATAAATAAAATAAATATTACTTATAGTAAAAAATATTATCACAAATTAATTATCTTACTTAATAATCATCGTCGTCATCATTTAGCTCTTATTTAGTAATAGTATTACTAAATAATAAAATAAAAGATAAAAGGTACATTTTAGCCTTTAAGGTTCGCGCCAAAATTTAGGTTGGTCCCTAATAATTGATAATAACTGATAATGTTAAAATGAAAGACCATAATGTTTGTCAAACTAAATTACTTGTACCTCACATTATGGAACACTAAACTTTTCACATGATTCTATCAACATATGATGATGTGGCAAATCTTTTAAGTTTGGGAACTCACAAATGCCATGTTGGTATTGCACATGACACCTCATTCAACTTAACCTAAAACTTGGAGATCTAGGGTTTCAAAACCAAAATCCCCTATTCTCTAAATTTTAGTGATACAAGGTTTTAAGGGTATATGAATGGATGATAATGTTGTAATGGCATATACATATAGGAGAAATACCAATAAATAAAGGAGATAAATGGACAATTATCTATATTTATTATACATCTCCCTAATTGCAGTGCTTAAGAAAGATGGAAGCAAAATGATTACTAGAAGAATGTCATAAAGAGTCGTGTGGTGTGCATTAAGGTGCATCAACCTTAGCCTATAATGTGTTCAGACAAGGATCCTATTGGTTGACATTAAAGAACACTCAAGCATATCTGTTAACATTCGAAAAGAACCAAATGAATGAGGAATCTAAGATGCATTGCTATGGTCCATTATACGACCATTTTTCCCCTTCATATATATATGGAAATCTTAAGATATTTAGCCAAATGATCAGGAAAATTAAGTTCATATACATTATTATAAATTGCTTTACTAATTAGGTAAAAGTTGAGGATCTCACTACCATACCTAACTAGCAATCCTTAACAACCAACATTATCAGTAGGCATATGTTTTTTTTGAACTAATCACAAATAATGTGATGATATTTAGTACCCATATATTCAAGGACTTTTGCAAAGAAATAGGAATCATACAACCTTTGTATTTATAGCTCACCTACATACCTATAGCCTAATTGAAATAACAAATGTAACCATTATAACGCTTGAAGACTATAGTAGAGAAGCAAAAGGTATGTGGGAGGATGAGCATCTCTTTATACATGATAAATGCTAAATAAACTACATTTATGTTCCTATATTTAGTGCATTCTTTGTTTATTTGAGAGTTTCTTTTTTCTTTTGGCACTTAATTCATTCCTATTATGTTTTTAGATCCTAATTGCCTTCATTGGTTGAATGGGGCTAGAATTAGATGAAATTGGGGCAAAATATTAAAGAATTAAATTAGTTCTTAAGTGACACAACCGTAGGGAGACAGGCACGATTGTGTCCATAACTCTTTGGGATCATATTTTTTCATAGTTTTCAAAGAATTAAAGTAAGATTGATGGATATGGTCATGCACATGGTCGTGTGGGTGACCATTGACATCAGAAACTCTAATTTTGAGTTATAAAAGGGTAAAATAAAGAATAGTTGAAAGATGATTCATAAGAGACTTGTAGCATGCTCAGGTTAGGCTTGGGAAAACATAATTAAATTGATGGCCTAAAATTATAGAGAATAAAGAACAAGCAAGGAAATATATTTAGAGTGGAATTTCTTCAGTCTAAAGTGGATTTCAAGAAGATTAAACAGGATTTCATCATGGTTCTTTTAGTTTTCTATTTTTCCTTTACCCTTGATATTATGATTATAAACTAAACTTTTGTTGGTACTTAGAGATGAACTTGGGAAAGACCTTATAGCGATTTAATTTAACTTAATTTGGAGATGATCTTGGGAAAGACCTTATAATGATTTTATTTAACTTAATTTATTCTTTTGTTTCGTTGAGATTCAATTATATGTTCTTAATTGTTCTTGGATTAATATTGCTAGCATATTGTTTCATATATGATTTCATGCAACTGAGATTGAGAATCCTTTTACATGAATAGATCTATGATAATTGAAAGGAATTGCATGCAAACCTAGGGATAGGTTGACATAAATTCTCTAAATTATGGTCAAATATAATAATGAAATTCAAAAATTGATTACAACATTCTTAGGGGCTTTAACTAGAAAGAGATCGATTAATTGAGCCTTGGGTGTTATATGTTAATAGTCTTGAGAAAGATATTAGCATAATTGAAGAATTGCTATGGTTCAATAAGCTATAGATTAAAATAAGTAGTGAATCATGATTGCATAAGAAGTATTAGGGGGTTTGAAGTTCAGGTACCACTTTTTTTTTCTCAGTTTAATCTTTATTTTAAAATTATGTTATTTATTTTAGTTCATTGTTTTAATTTAATATTTGATTAATCATCATCATAATAATTTTTTGACTAGATAATAGATTGATAAGGAATAAAGAATAAGTAAGGAAATATGTTTGGAGTAGATTTCCATCAATTTAAAGTGGATTTCACGAATACTAAAAGGAGTCTCATTTTGGTTCTTTCAGTTTTCTATTTTTCCTTTGGTCTTGATGTTATGATTATGAACTAAACTTTTGTTAGTACTTCGATTAGAAGAACCTTAGGACAAACCTTGTAGTGATTTTATTTTAACTTAATTTATTTTTTAGTTTCAATGAGATTCAATTATGTGTTCTTAATTATTCTTGAATTAATATTCTTAGCGTATTGTTTCATATATGATTTCATATAACTAAGATTTAGAAATCTTTTTATATGAATTTATCTACCATAATTTAAAGGAGTCGCATGAAAACCTAGAGATAGGTTAACATAAATTCTCTAAATTATAGTCAAATATAATAGTGAAATTCAAATATCTATTAGAGGAATTTTAAGGGCTTTAAATGGAAAGAGATTTTACTTAATCAATCAAGCTGGGGTTAGGTGTTAATAGTCTCGAGAAAGATATTATCATAATTGAAGAATTTCCATGGTCCAATAAACTATATATTAAATTAATTAAAGAAATCATGTATAACAAGTCCTAGGGGGATTTTAAGTTCAAGTACCACTTTTTATTTATTGTTTATGAGTTTGATCTTTGTTCCATAGTTATATTAATTTATTTTAATTTATTATTTTAAATTTACATTTGATTATTCATCGTCTCGATAATTCATTAGATTAGATAATAGAATGATAAAGAATAAAAAGCAACAAAATATATATTTGGAGTGAATTTCTATTAATCTAAAGTGGATTTCACGGAGATTAAAAGGAGTCTCATCTTGATTCTTTTAGTTTTTTGTTTTTCTTTAGTCTTGATGTTATGATTATGAACTAAAGTTTTATTAGTATTTGGATTAGATGAACCTTGGGATAAACCTTGTAGTGATTTTATTTTAACTTAATTCATTTTTTTAGTTTCATTGAGATTTAATTATGTGTTCTTAATTATTATTAAATTAATATTTGCTGGTGTATGATTTCATGCAACTGAGATTGAAAAATCCTTTTGTATGATTATATATAATATAATTGAAAAAAGTTGCATGCAATTATAGAGTTAGCTTAACATAAATCTTCTGGATAAGGTAAAACCTAATAATAAAATTCACGAATTGATTAATACACCATTAAGATTTTTAATTAGAAAGAGATTTAAATTAATCAACTAAGGGTTATGTGTTAATAGTCTTGAGTAAGATATTAGCATAACTAAGAAATTTCTATGATCCAATAAACTATAGATTAAATTAAATAGTGAAATCATGATTGCATGAGAAGTCCTAAGAGGTTTCAAAGTCTAGGTACCATTGTTTTCTTTAATTGTTATTTAGTTTAATCTTTGTTCTAATTAATCAATTGTGTTGGTTTATTTTAACTTATTCTTTTAATTTTTCAATTAATTAATCATCATTACGACAATTTTTTAGACTAGATAATAAAAAATGATAAGTACTAGTAATTCTAGTCCTCGTGGAATCGACTCATACTCGTTAACACTGATTACAACTACATGATGTGCCATTTAAAACTATTAAATCATATAGGTTTATTAAACAATGTTGAGAACCACAATAAGGAAATCACCTTTCAGCTTGACATTTTGAACCAAAGTGCTCATTCCAGTGGATTGGAAATGCCAAACCTGAGAGTGAAGGAATTCTTTACGAACTTAAACAAAGATAAGATAAGAAAGGAAATGGATTTGTTGAAAGAAAAGAGGGACAAAACATAATTAAAAAATGTAGGCTGTCAACAGTGGATTAAACTCCACATTCTTAAGAAGATAAAACCTTAATACCCAAAAGAAAGAGGCCTAGTACTTAAGTACCAATATTTCTAACAAATCTGAAGTGAGGGAAAAATTACTTCCAAAATGAATCAAACCTTTTGAAATCAATGAGTTAGTCAAACTTGTTCCTTGGAACATATAAACAATAAATTTAAGTGGTGAGGAAATACCAATAACTTAGAATGAAATACATTTGCATCCATACTATTAATATAACTCCACTTTGCAACTTTTTTAATCTAAATTCCAATAAACAACATATTAAACTCATAAAAATGTCATTCATAATGCATTGAATAAGAGAAGAACACTTTAAAGATCATAGACCACTTAAATGTGGATAAAATACAAGCCTTCCACTAATAACACGCACACTAAATGAGAGATAAGCACTTTAAAACTTAAAGAAGCACACAAATGTGGATAAGGTATAGGCTTACCATTGGCAACATACACGGCAAATAAGAGATGAGCACTTTAAAGCTTGCAAAGATATCAATTAAGCGAAAGACATGGGCTTAACCATTGGTAGCACATGCACCAAAGATCACTTTAATGCTCACGAACCTACGAAATATGGATAAGTAAGATAACTTCCTACTGGTAGCATAAACACCTAATATAACTTGTATTTGCGATATCATGCAATAAAATAACACAATATTATACTCTCATTCCTATTAATAGCAAATAATTATTCTCACGAATTGGCACATAGTGCTAATGTGAATCATATAGCAACGAAAGGTAACAGACTACCTTTCGTTGAAATCTAGTCCTTAAGTTCGTATATAAAAAAAGAAAGAGGCCTCATAGTTCAATAAAATTACATGCCTTGAAGGAAAAAAGGGATTCCTGGACGGTTTATACAAAGATGACATCATATTAGAAGGAGAGTTAGTAGGAGCCAACTTATAGGACAGGTCTTACAGGAGACCGCAAACTCATCCTTAGAGCCATCATTTACTTCCTTAATAGCTCCTTATTTAATAGCAACATCTTAAAGTAATAGATTATTGGGGTATAACTATGGACCACTTAAAATAATAGCTTATAGAAGCCATTGAAACCCTTAATAAATGAGTTTTTCAACTTGTTTTTAAATAAGAGACTTAAATATTTTTATCTATATAAACTCCTAAAAGGCATACAACTTACATTTTTAGTCACCTACTCCTCTAATGCCTCCCTAGGTTGAATGTTTGAAGTTATTAAGTCCTTGTTTTTAGTGTGTAGTACTTCACTAGCACACTTTATCTTTACAGGTCCTTCATTTTTCCTTTCGGTCCACTACTTGTCATTATCCTTAGTTAATTATTCTTGGTTTTAAGTAGACCTCACTAGCTCCAAGGTGGCCTCCTCATTGCAAACATATAGTAAGCTTAAGGGAATAAATGTTTGTAAAACATACATATATTTTTATTAAATTTTTACTTTATTTTCTACTTAGATTACCTTGATTTAGTCATTCTATGTTAATTTTATAGTTAATTATTAAATCGGTATGCTAAGATGAGCTTTATTAAGAATTAGAGAAGTTTCAAGTGAAAAATAGGAAGAAAGTAAATTATTGTCTTAACAGAGTCTATAATATAGACTTATGCAAAGTTATGTCCCTTATAAGCCATATGCAGATGAAGAAATAGCCTAGAATATGACCTAAAGGAAGATCATATGGCAGTATAAAGAGTAATATGACTTGTGACACACCCGTGTCTCAACCTGTGTCTATATCCAGAAAAGTTACAAAAAGATCCAAGATGTAGGGCATGGGTATGTCAAAACTCGTATTTGTCCTTTAAAGATTAAAAAAAAAATTGTAACCTAGGATATAACAATGTGTCAATTTGTCTATTAAGTGGACATAAAGTATTTAAAGCACAAAAACCTTAATTTTAATTATCTTTGGTCATTATTTTATTATTCTATACTCTAAGAACCATTAAAAGATCAATTTCAAGCCATTTTCGACAAAAACAAAGATTGGAGATCCTCTTAACAGATCAAAACTAACTAGAATAAGAAGATTTCATCTAGAAATATTTGTATCTTGATGTTTTCTATTTTATCTCTTTCTTTATTATTCAGGACATGATGTGTGGCTAAGAGTTTTATATGTTTAGTAGGGAAAGCTTTAATTATGATATTTGTTAAGCATGGATTCAACATTATTTTTAAAGTGGGGTTTATTTATGTGAAGTACCATTAAATATTCTTTAATTGTGCTAGTGATTACATCTGTTATTAATTTTCTTGTGGACAATTTGAGTGATCTTATATATGTGTATATCACAATTTAGATTTTAGGAGTTACATAGGGTATTAGAGGCAAGCTACAAAAATCCTCTAGTATTAAGGTCAATCCTTTCATTGAAAGTCACATAACATAATGTGCTCTTGGAGGTTTTAACTGAGTGGAGGTATTGGTTAATAAACTTGAAAATAAATGGTTGTGTTTTGAGAGAGCAAATTTATATTCTAGGTATTTCTATCAATCTAGATAATAAATATCCTTTAAATTTATTAAATAATGATTGTAAAGATGATACTAGGGGAAGTAATTATATGGGCATAATTCATATCCAAATTATTTACTTAGTTACTTGCTTTTTTTAATCTACTTAATTAATACTTTGTTTAGATTTGTTTTGTTCTGAGCATCAATCAAGCATTTTATTTTTATTGTTGACTTGTTAGTAGTAAGAGAGTATTCTAAATTGTTATCGCTTCTTCATTGGATCAATACACTATTTATCAACCTATCACTTCTCGAGGATAATGCATTTGCCTTAGGTTATAAGTAGATAATTTATAAAAGAGGGAAAACTTAATAGTTGTAATGTACATAATAAGTTTAGGAAACTTAAGAATCATTAATGTAGTCTTTTTATTTCTTTGCTTTTATTTATCTTCTTTATTTACTTTTATTTCTCTTATTTTCTATGTTTGGTTTACTTTAAATCTTAAGTATTAACTTGGTGTATTACAAAGAGAAGAAACTCTTATTTTCTTTGAAGAAGACCAAGAGAATAAAAGAACACTTCGTTGAATAAAAGAAGAATGACTAAAAATGAAGCATAAGACATATAATGGAAGAGGATCATATGACCATGCTAGAATATATGAAACCATCTCTAATGGGGACGTAATCTAAGTATTACAAGACCAAAAATCAACATGAATGATGTATGCTATACATACATTATTTTTAATACTATATTTATAGTCTATTGCTCGTGTTTTAGATGATTTTGAAGGACTTGATACTTAATTTAAGAAATTTTATCATTTAGGTTATATTTATGCTTATATGAGGAAAAAAAAAGCAAACTTAAAGAAGAATTAGAATGAGATAGAGCAATTTTAGAAGATCTTGAAAAGAACTATATAACATGGCAAGGTATATGGTCTCATATTGAGGGTCGTGTATGAAGGTGGTCGCTCATGTTTCTCTAGCATATCCTATACACTCTATGTTACCCCTTGGATAAGGAACAAGATATCATATATGATCATGCATGTGTACAAGTGTTAGCATTATTATTTTCAAATAAATTTATAGGCTTAACGAATAAATAAGGTTGAAAAGAATAAGTTTTTTCTAGGAAAAATAATTCTCGTGTCACTGAAGAGTTATTTAGCATTGACTAACCATTCAAATATTTAATTTTCATATGTGAAAGAAATTATGAGTTGGGTGTTTTAATCTTCAAATATTTAATTATTCATGTGTGAAAGAGATTATGAGTTGGGTGTTTTAATCTTCAAATATTTAATTATTCATGTGTGAAAGAGATTATGTGTTGGGTGTTTTAATCTACATGGATGATTAGTTAACAATTAATTTTTCCCGTAGACTTCTAAAATACTAATAGACTAACGTTTTGAACTAAGTTGTTAAGGTTATAACAGGTAGGTCACTTATTTGAAAATTTTAAAAGTTTGGGTATCAAATTGAAAAAAATCCTAAAAGGTTATACACTTTAGAGTTTGTTATCCCAAAGACGAACTATAAGAGTATCGATATTTTTCTTCAATAAAGACACGCTAATCTTCAAATCAATAGCAAGCAAAGTATTTAAGACTTTATAAGAAAAGAGAACTAGTGAGAAGTATTTATGAGGTGTAAAGTAGTGAAAAATATTTATAAGGTGCATGCTTTCATAAAGAGATTGAGTAAAGAAAATTAATTTCTTTTATATTTTAGTTTTTCAAATGTAATGTATTATTAGGGTTTTGAAATAAATAATATGAAGTTAAGGGAGATAGATGAATAGTTGAGATTGAATAAATTTGAAATATTCAATTTAAAGAGATAAACATTTTAAATATACTTTTGAGTTTTTATTTCGATTAAGAGTTAAAGGATATATATAGTATTGGCTAGTGCAATAAAGGATTAATGATAATGAACCCTAAACTTTCACTAGTGTATACCATCAATCTTGCAGCATAATGCTCATTAGGCTAAATCAAGTTTTTTATTTTAATAAAATTTTTAGGTCCTTTGAAGTTTACTTTGAAAATGATTTAATATGTAGCAATATGTAAACTAATTTGCTAATATTCATATATTTTGATATAAATATGTGAATTTAAGTAAAATTTAATTTTTAAAAGATAAAAAAATGCAATTGATAAGTTTAAAAGAAAAAAAACTAATAAGATGATAAAAAACAAATAATTGAATAATGAATAATAACTAATTAAATTTAAATTACAATATCTCTCATTATTTCAAATTTCCTTTTCCAAATCAAGAACTATCATTATAGATATAATTTATCTATTAAATTTGAATCTAATACATGATGGTCTTGTTTGGTAACCTATAGTGAAGAGGTAGGAATGAGAATGCAACCTAGATCCCTAACTTTTAGTTATTTACTTACCAATAATAGATATAATATGAAATGACAAACTGAAATGAATCTTAAATACTCTTAGACATTTATTTCTAAGGAGAGGTGTGGGTATATGTTAGAATGAAAAATCAAGAATAAGAGATAACAGATATTATTATAATAATTTTTTTTAAGATACTGATTCTTATTAGAACATTATCATCAAAATTATCTTTTATATTAATTTCTTTAATAATTATTTTATTTCATTTCATTGATACTTTTATTCTTATCATAAAAGTTATTCATAATTATTTAAAAATTAATAATTTTTTTAAATCATTGAAAATTTTTTATTAATTGTATAATAACTAAATATGAGCACAAAAATTCAATATTTCTCTCGTATTTATTCAACACATCTTCTTTTTTTCTTTGTGTTTTGTCTCAACTGAGACTCTCTATTTGCTCTTCTTCTCTAGTTGCTTCTCAATATATCTCTCTAGTTCAATTTTTATTTTTCTAAACTTTGTAAATTTCTTTAATTTTTCTTGGTGATAGATTCGTGTTTTTATTTTCTCAATTATTATTGGAGGACCTTCATACTGATTCGTGAAGATGATAAAATGGTTGAGGTCTTCTTTAGTATGCTAGATGATGTCAAAGTGTTGTTTGGTCGAGACATACATGAGTCATCTCAACGATCACATTATATTATAATATCTATTTTTAGAATTTAAGATTAGTTTATTTATTTAAATAATACATCATTTTGTCTGATTCTTATAAGGATATAATTATCAACATTCAACATTACTTTATTTAATAATTATTTATTTTATTTCAATGATTTTATATCATAAAATAAGTTCATTATGGTTTTTTTAATTTTATTCTTATAAGAAAAATAATACACAATTTTTGAAAATTAATAATTTATTGAATCATTAAAAATAATTTTAGTTATTTATTTATTAAATACAAAGTTTTTATTAATTATTAATTGTATAAATATTTAATTATTTATTTACAAAATCAACCACATAATAATTAAACATGAGTAAAAAAATTTCATTTCTATTCTTATGTCCCTTTAAAATGATATAGAACATTTGAAAAGATAAGTTATATTATCCTTATAAATGTTTGTTGACGGTTTAGAAATTTTAAACTTAATGACAGGTGTGACATTTTCAGTAGGATTTAAGGATAAAACATACCGTAGACTTCCGACGAACCGTTGGGAACTGAACATTGAGGAACGATAACAAGTGCTATCGCATTAAAGAATTATCGTGGGTCGGAGAGATGGTAGGTTATGTGGTGTCTGGAAATCCTTATCCAATTCCACACACTTGTTCAGAACAACGTCGTCGTCCGCACGCACCGAGCATCATCAACAAAAACATTATTTCTTCGACTGTTAGTGCCTGTAGTAATAATAGCAGTAGGTGGTGGTGTAGGAGATACAAAAGGAGCAGAAGTAGTAGTGGTAATGGATGCTACCGGATCAGCAGACCTGGAGTTTTTATCAAATTGCCCAAACAAGTTATTAGACAATGGTGCTACTGTAGCTGTTCCAACTCCGCCTCCACCTCCTCATTTGGAAGCAGTGCTCATTATAACAGTCTGAGAGTGTTGGAGTGGGATCAACTTTCTGACCTGGTCGCCTCTTTTGCCTCTACCTCTTTGGCTCGTCAAACTGTTAAGGTACTTTCTTTACTTACCAACGACAATCCTTGTTCATAAGTAACAACTTTTAGGCCTTATTGGTAGGCTCAGCTTTGGTCACTTAATCGGACATACGAAGCCAGTTTGAAGCTCTTGGAAGAAACCAATGCAGCCGTTGAAATGCAAAAGCATGCAACTTGCCGCTTGGATTTCACCTCCATCGACTCTCTTCTAGTTTGTCCCAAATTTCCCTATCTCTTTCTCTACCTCTGTGTGTGTGTGTATGTTTGTGTGTGTGTTATATAGTAATGTCGGTAACATGGACTGGTAAACTACGCACTCCATATGTTTGTTATTTTTCCATTGAAGGTGCAATCTGCTATCCAGCGTGCTCGAAGAGGCTTGCCAGTTGCTGCAAATGAAGCCATGGCTGTCGCTTCCATGCTAGATTCTGCTCATAATTTGCAGTTCAATCTCAAAGCCGCTTTTAAACAAAATGCCGATTGCTTTACACGTTTTATGCCTCTTGCCCAGGAGGTATCGGTTTTCTTTCACGTCTCTTTACTGCCTTATGTTTGCGTGTTTTTCTGACTTGCGTTTCCCTTTTGACTGAACAAAAGATCGATGCCTTGCAGATATTGGAACTTGTAGTTTCTCGATCATTACTCGGGATGATATACCAAGTGATTGATGAAGATGGCTCAGTTAAAGATTCTGCGGTTTGTATCTTATCATTTTACTGAATGTCTTTGGACGTTGAAAGGCTTTCCGGTTATCTTCATTCGAACTGATAACAAAACAATCCAATTCTTTTCTGGTGCTGCTTATTTTCCTATTTATCTATTCTCATATGCATCTTGATTTCCTACCTCAGAGTTCTGCCCTTAAACAATCACGTAATCAAGTTCGGGTGCTTGAGAAAAAGGTACAGCATATTTTGGTATTCATTTGTGTTGTCGTTCTGGTAATCTTATTACTTGAATAATTATGTTGGTATCCTTATGCAACACCCTACACCCCCAGGATATTATGAAAGAAGACATCAATCAAATTCTTTTATGCGAAGACCTTTTTAAAAGAAAAAAAACCTCTTTGTATCGTTCTAGAGAATCCCATATTGCCTTGGTCCCAATCATGAAAGTTGATCAGTTTCATAGGAGCTTCATCTCCTACTTTTTGTTGCATTTGTCTCCATTTTGATGGTAAGGAGAGAGGGGGTGGGGGGAATGACAGTTTCTGTTTGGGGAATCTCAAATCTTGCCTTCAATTTAGATGCCTAGTGTTGTTTTTCCTAACTTTTGGTCTTTCAATTTTTTGCTAGAGTTTCAGAAACCCTCATGGTAGGGATGTATATTTCTGTCAGGCATGTCATTTTTCTCTTGGGCTAAAAGTATATTCAAGCTCTGGTTGGTTCCTTGAGCTTTTTGTTACTGTTTGATAAGTCATTTTTCATTAGTGGAATGTGTGTCTTAATGACCTCCAATTTTTAGTGTTTCACTGGGATCTTCTATTTTAAGTTTTTCAGATATCTATTGAATTACACTGCCACTAATACATGTTCACAGACAATGTCTTCTTTAGTAGGAAACTTTAGTCACCACGTGACTTATCAAGTATCTCGTTTTCTGTTTTCTTGTTGAGGCTTAAAAGCTTATTAGTGTTAATTCTCATCTGCCCTACTATGTTTAAAATTGTGTTATTATCACTTTTATTCAGTTACATCAGTTGATGGATGGCCTTCTTAAGAATGAATACGAAGGAACATCCTTCATGGTAAGATGATCTCTAAATGCAGCAATTGCTTTCTGTACTTTATTTTTTTCCACCATTTAACCTTACACTATTTGTTTAGGAAGTGAGTAATGTTGAAGGTAGGTGGTGCATAAAATCAACAAGTCGTCAGCTGCCAGATTTTAAGGGTCTTCTGATGCCAAGGTGCATAACAATTATTTCGCATTATTCGATAATTACTCTCATGTGAAAAGGAATATTAGTTGATGGTTTGCAATAAAAAAATGCTCATCACAAAGGGGATTCTACAACTTTCTTGATGAAAGTACTAAATATGGACCTTTGCTGACATCCTCTTTGCACTCTGATCATCATTTTCCTTTTGGTGGGAAGGGGTTACTAAGTATTCTACTCTGAAGTAATATCCACTGTAGTAATTCAGGAGTAGGAAGCATTTTGGAGCCACTCGAGGCAGTTCCTTTAAATGATGAGCTGCAAAGAGCAAGAGCTTCGGTGGCAGAGGCAGAGGCAGATGTGCTTATGATGTTAACGGAAAAGGTAGTTATATGCTGAAGTTGTAACCACATCTATATCATGGCTTCATTGACCATGTTTTAGCCTTGCTATTATCCATACAGATGCAAATGGATCTCGGTGACATTGAGAAAATCTTCAACAGTATCATTCGTCTGGATTCGGTAGATTCATTATCGTTTCATAAATATAATTGAGTAGTTTTCTTTATCTTGCTTACTAATAAGCATTAATTATTTCTCAACTAACTATTTATTGGGGAAAAAGTGTCACTATCTGAAAAGGGATTAGTTGAGACTTGTGAGCTTGTGAAGACATATTTTGTTCATGCTATGGGAAAATCCTGAAAAGTTCAGGATACTTTACTGGATAGTAAATAATGGTCACAGTCAGAACACTGGCATTTTTGTTTCCTTCAAGACCAAAACTTCCCAAAACATAGTTGTTCATGCAAGCATCAAATTAAACTCGTCAATGCTTGTAACTTCATTTAATAGCAATGGTAGAACCATAATTCTATCTTGATGATTGTTTGTATTTCTCAGTTGCATCATTTAATTGACTAGTTATCCAGATAAACATCAAACTACTTGGTATACTTGTTCCCTTAAAAATTTATCGATCATCATTTGTATCCATTAAATGGATTGATCTTCAAGTTCCACCAATTTGATATGTTTCAAAAATCTTGGCCACAAACATAAATATTCTTTGACCATCACCTTCTTGTGCACACACTACAACTCTTACTTTTAAGCAGAGCCATTTTTCCAAAAGACTAAAATAGTGCCGAGCACAAGAAATGCTTCTCTTGTTCAATGGGAATGTCCTCACTATTTTTTCCACAATGGAGGAAAAAAGACAGCTTGCATTTAAAATATGTAGGATTGCTGCTTAGATTCTTCCATGAAACCAGGACCTTATGATATCACAAGAGAATTTATTTCTATGCAGGTGTGGAAAGAACTCTACTTCCACATCACTGTACTTGTCTTCCTTACGGTTCATCTTTGTGTGCAGAACTCCTTTCTTACATTTGCAGTGAATAGTCATGTAGTGATAACTGACTATAGTTAATCTTGATTTTGTTCAAAACATGTTTATGTGATTTATTGCTTCCTAGTACTCTTTTCTACTGAAAAACCAAAGGTCTGAGCAATATTGGTAGAAAGGGATGATCTGATTGACAATGGGCTTATTACCATGCATATCATTTAATTAATGAGTTGCACATTCAGTTTTCCCTTTATCAGAATAAGTGGAAAGTATATATAATTGAAATAGAAGGTGGTGTACTTAACTAACAGCACTTAAAGTTGCTAAAGATAAACTAAAGGAACCAAAAGTAACAGACCTAAAGCTGGATTCCGGAACCATGAAATCAGTGAGAAAATTGCTTGTGTAATCATTTCTTTTTTCCTGCTTCCTTTAATTTTGGTTCTTGTTTTGTAGATCAACGCCCGGGCAACTTACAGCCTTTCATTTGGAGGTGTATGTCCCAACTTATATCTGCCATATGACATAAATGGGCCTTCCTGTAAAAGAGACTGGTTACTGTATATGCCTAAAGCTTATCACCCTTTTTTACTACAACAACACAGGCAAAATCAGAAGAAATCACGAAAGGGTACCAACAACGTTGCTGCAGTAAGTTACCTCCAACTAACAACCTATAATCCATAGTCCTTAATTTTTACCTAACTTATACTTCGTGTGGTGGTGTGTAACTCCAATGACACTCACGAGATGCTAGTATTGAAAGTGTAGATGGTAGCATTCATCCCTATTGATGCACTTATGGATTTCATTATAATGGCATATACTTTCTTGAGGAAATTATGGTAAATGTATAAGTAGATATTTTCCAATGTAAAGGAGAAACTGATGAAAAAATTTTAATGCGCGTAAATTTTTATGGCTTTCAGCGGCAATCTCTCTCATGTCATTCCTTTATGTCTTTTTCCTCGTATTGTTGTGCCTTTTCAGATGAAATACTATTGTATGACAATGCATTTCTTCTTTTCAGGCTCCTGAGCAGGAACAAGCTCATCCTGTTCCGGTTGATTTTTTTATTAGTCAAAAAACCCGAGTCTTGATTATTACTGGCCCTAATACAGGGGGTAAAACCATTTGTTTAAAAACAGTTGGATTAGCTTGTTTGATGGCAAAATCAGGTTGGTTTAAAATCGTTTCTCTGTCATTTTCTCTTTGCCATCTGCCATTGGCTATTGAATGCTCAGGCTAGCTCTTTTCTTCCTGTGGTCTGTTGAATTTTATACCTTCTCAGTCTTCCGCTCTTACATGCTTTTCCCTTGATATGATACCAAAGTATTTAAAGGCACCAATATTTTTAACTAGATCTCAATTCCAGCAAAAGAAAAAGCAATTAATTGATAAAAATTTTGCAAATTCAAAGTCGCATGCCTGTTCTGTGGATTGATCAGGTCAACTGTTATCATGAGATTTCTTATGGAAAAGGTCACCAATTTTATTGCCCATTTGGCACTTGATAAAATGGAATTATTTTCTGGGATAAAGTTATTATATGCAGATATGCTGATTATCTTATATTTTTAACTGAACCTGTGATAATCTGATGTATCCTTATCCTAACTTGAATATTACAGGCATTTATGTTTTGTCTACTGAATCTATACAAATTCCTTGGTTCGACTCTGTCTTTGCTGATATTGGTGATGAACAGTCCTTGTCCCAATCTCTCTCAACATTCTCTGGCCATTTGAAACAAATAAGTGTAAGAATTTCCAGAATTATTGTCCAGCTCATTTTTTTGTGGATTAATGTTGAGAAGATGTTAGGAGCAAACAAGTGAATAAATTTGCTAAGGGGTTAGTTTATCAAAGGAACGCTTGAGGCTTATGCTGCTGGACGCTGGAATATTCAGATTTCTTTGCATTTTTTATATATCAGTTTTCTTTAGTTAAGTTTGTTAGTAGTGCTCTCATTGTGGGATACTAGTTCCGATTATTATGGGTATAGCTCGAACAATTATTTTTCGGTTTCGTAGTTTTCTTTAAATTTGTAAGCAGAACAAGAATTTGGGAAAAATGTTTCGCCTATCTGCTTTAAGTAAACTAGTATAGAAAGAAGAGGGTCGCATATCGGTTGTCTTGGTTAAAAATATTAAGTCAATTTTTGGTAAAAGAACTTGCTCTCCCCCAGACAGGTCAAACAAAAAGAGTAGATCGTTCGACCTTTGTTGAGATCGTGTCCCTCTATTCAAGAAGCTCTTCTTTACAAGCGCTGAAAGCGTTTCGTTTAATCACGAATCACTCACTTTCAATATCTAGAGCATGAAATCCGATGAACTGAGAGGTCACTCGTAAACAGCTACTTATACTGTAGACTAAGACCAGATAGCATAAACGATCTTCTTTGAATGAAACTCTCCTGCCTCCACTATTTTTCCCAAATTCTTGTTCTGCTTACAAATTTAAAGAAAACTACGAAACTGAAAAATAACTGTTCGAGCTATGCCCATAATAATCGGAACCAGTATCCCACAATGAGAGCACTACTAACAAACTTAACTAAAGAAAACTGATATATAAAAAATGAAAAGAAATCTGAATATTCCAGCGTCCAGTGTCCAGCAGCATAAGCCTCAAGCCTTCCTTTGATAAACTAACCCCTTAGCAAATTTAGTCACTTGTTTGCTCCTAATAGAAGATGTAAGCAAATACACTATGGTTGCTTTTGTTTTTCTTTATTTTTAATTTCAATTGCATATCATTCTCAGTTGCATATCTTAATAGACTTTTCAAACGTGTCATGTGGCATTAACAAAAATGGGCATATTATGCATAACAAACTTTTTAGTTTATTAAAAGCCTGGACTGGGAGTCTGTGGCAGTATTGGTGTATAGGAAACCAAACAAGTTTTCAGTTCAAGAGATTTGATTTGGTTACATGCATGATCTTTTCTATATGCTTTTATAAAGGATGTGTGGTATACATTTCTCAATAATGTAATTTATTGAACAAATGGTTATGCAATTTGTTTGATCATTTTGCAGGACATACGATCTCAATCAACAAGTCTGTCCTTGGTGCTACTTGATGAAGTATGTTTCGGACAGCCTTTTTTCTGACAGCTTTTCCCTAGTCATATGGTATTATTACTGCTAACAATTTATCAATTTTGACATATAGGACTCACATCTTAGAACTGTTTTTTTGATTATTATGCCTCAACATAATATTTTCTAGATGAGTTTAATGATAATCCTCCAACTTGCCAGGTGAGAATAAAAGTGGAAAAGTATTGGTATTTATATACATAACTTCTGCCCATATTAGGTTGGTGCTGGGACAAATCCGCTTGAAGGAGCTGCGCTGGGTATGTCACTGCTGGAGTCTTTTGCTGACACTGGTGCCTTACTGACAATTGCAACAACACATCATGGTGAATTGAAATCCCTGAAATACAGGTGAAATTGTCACATGAAGATGATATTTCATTGGTGAATGCCACACTTAAGTTTTCTTATGTTACTTTTCATAAAACTTACTTAGGTATGATCGCATCTTCATATACTAGTTTAAAATAATAGAGGCAATAGTTTTGCACAAATTTGAGGTATAAGACCTTCTGTCTACGCCTTTGACCTAACGTTTAAAAATTTTCTTTGCAGTAATAATGCCATTGAAAATGCCTGTATGGAGTTTGATGAACTGAATCTAAAGCCAACCTATAAAATTCTCTGGGGTGTACCAGGTTTGTCTTCTGTCTCAGTGAAGAAATTTGATATGCAGTGGAATTTGCAGCGTTATGTTTGTCATCTGTTGTTCCAAATAGTAATATCATTCTTCTTTCATATGGATGTTCATTTGAGAAAGGAAAAGGCCATGATTTGATAATAAACCTTTTTTACTGAAGCTCTCACTGAGTAGTAATGATACTATTGCAGTTTGTTTTCATCGTTTCCTTTTTAGACTTTAAAAGTTCATATTTGGAGTAGAGCCCTAAGGTAGAGAAGACTTTGTTATTTTGCAACACCATCGAACTGAAATACGTAACCTTTTATTGTGCAATTGAAAGTGGGGACTATTTATTAACTGCGTTCTGTCACATACTAGCTGTCTAATTCTAAGGACTGGTTTTGTTTCCTTCCACCTCCTCTATGTTGGTATGAAGAAGTTTCTTGATCATCTAGCCTACATCATGTTTCTTTTGAGAGACTTATCAACCCATTTCTCTCAATTAGAGTAGCATATGCGTATAATGCATTCAAAGCTGTGTCTGAGTTTGTTCGCAAGTTTATGTTTGAGGAGCAGAAGTACACCCTTCAACCCTTATCTTCATGGGTTGAACATGTAGTCCAACAGGAACAGGAGCAGAGCATATGCTCAGAAACAGGAATAACCACAATGCATTTGGTTAGTTTAAAGGGATGTACTTACATGATCTTGAAGCCCTGGAAAAAAGATTTGATTGGTTATTACAGGATAAAAATGGAAAATGGAATATGCCTGTGGGTTACTGACTCTGTAAGGATGGAGAGAGAGGGGAGGGGGAGGGAGAGAGAGAGAGAGAGAGGGGCCTTGGTGATTTGGTAATTGTTACTTATGATGCATAAAACTTGGTTTTGCTCTGGATATACCTCAATTTAAATTGTCTGGAATGATCTTCATGTTAAAGCTGGTTGATTTTTTGGTTCTTTTGTTGACAATTTACCTTCTTATCTTGTCTCCAGTAATGTGGTCCCTATCCCTCCAGCCCCCACTCCCTGCTCTTTTTCTTTAAATAGTTATACTTCTTAGTCACAATGATGGTACATGATTACTTAAGCTTCTCTTCTCTTGGTTAATGTCAATTTGTAGGTCGCTCAAATGCCATCAATATATGTGAAAAATTGGGACTGCCCACTATAGTTTTGAGCCGTGCACGGGAACTATATGGTGGTGACAGTGAACAAATCAATGAGGTAGCTGAAATGTTTCAACAAAGTTGGTTGACTTAGAAATATGTTTTGCATTCTTTTAGCAGACCAAAATGTTCATGTTTTTTTTTCTTTTCCTACTTAATTGTACTTCTATTTTTCATATAACTGCATGAAAATTAAACGAAAACCCAAGGCATTATTTATCCCATTGAGAGAGTACTGAAGAATTACAGTGGCCTTCATTGTGTGGGAAATCTTCATGGTGGATAGACTAGACTTTTGTAAAGATTTCATGATTCCAACTGTTCTAAAATGATCTAGTAAGCCATGGTAGGTTTGCAAAGATGTAATCTTCATTGTCTTAGCACACGGTAAAGAGATGCATGTATTTGTTAGTTAAAGAAGCTTTCAATACTATATATATTACTTATTGTAGGATTAAAGCTTCTTATCTCAGTGTTAATTTCAAATATCAACTGCAACTCTTATTCCATCCTGCAGATCATAGTAGATATGGAAAAATTCAAACAAGGTCTTCAGCAGCTATTATGTGAGGCGCAATATCATCTGATGTAAGTGTATAAAGCTTATACTATGTACACAAATTTCCTGCCAAGATTGTTGATGCTCTGTAGTCATTCAAATCACAAACGCAAATGTTCTAAGCAAAAGCACAAACTCCACATGCCGAAAATCATGGCCTTTTAATCCTTTTGCTTTATTTGAACTTAATTTTTGTCTGAAATTTATGTGTCACTCCTTTGGTTTCTGTGCGTTGTGTTTGATTTACATAATAAGGTGTCTTTGATTTCCTCATAATTAATCAGTTTACAACACCTGGTATTTAAAATATACTGAGAACTCTTCTTCCAGTTAACAAGATGCCGGACACTTTTCCATGAAGAAAATCTTTTTCTTAAAGTTCTTCCTTATCATGCCTACTTTTCCAAAATTTTCTTATCCTAGAATGTCTTTGAAAGAAACTGAGAAATTTTGCCAAGACTTTAAGCCGTAAAACTGAGCCTGCATTGCAATGAAACAAAACGTCACATCTCTTCTTGAAAACACACTCATAGCTGAGCAATATCATAACGAGCTGACAATAGTAATTGCTTGTGATTCCTCCTTTTGTCCTTGCTAACAAGATAAATCGACTTTTTTTGAGTAGCAGGTGTGCATTAGCAGGTGTGCATTCTTAAGCTTGTGACCTGCAATATATCATAGTGTCCTGTTGCTAATTGCAGGTTATCAAGAACTTCTCATGAAAGTCTTTTGCTTGCCAGAAGGAAATTAATGGAGCATGGTATGATGCAAAAGTACAGGAAGTTGAAAGAAGTATCTGAGGCTGCTACTGTGGCACGTTCTATCCTTCACAAGAAAGTACGGCAGGTTTATGCATATACAATACAATCTTATCAGCCCACTACAGCCGATCAGAAAAAATTATTGTCAAACGAGTGCAAGTGCTCTACTGCAGAGGAGAGTCAAGATTCTATAAGCAGGACTTCATCTGCATCTGAAGCTCCAACGAAATCTGTATTTGGTGTGTTATGAAATTGTTTCCCTTCTGCAATTAGTTTCTTTCAAGTTGAAATATATTTTGAAATTCCATAATAAATTAATACTAAAGTCTTCGGCTGTTATCATTCTTGAATGATGGATATTATGCATAGTGGTTTGTTTAACATCTTCTCATTGCAGTACGGAGCACAAAGTTTCCTGAGGTTGGTGAGACAGTGCAAGTTCCATCCCTGGGGAAGGAAGCTACGGTTCTAAGAGTGGATCCATCTAGAAAAGAACTGCTAGTTCAAGCTGGAAACTTGAAATTGAAAGTCAAATTAGCTGATATTGGCATTTGAATGAACTCATGGGTAAGTGGTTGAGAAACCATGCCCCAAATTCATCCCTTTTTGTTGTGAAAATAAGCATTCTGAGAATTCTAGTTTATTACTTTGTTCTTCATGTTGATCAACAGACAATCATTTTGGATCCAATACCAAAGAAATTTATAGAGAACGTGGATGTGGAACATTAGAATCGCAGATACGTGTTTGTCCACCGCTCTACTTCGTGATGTTATAATATTTGAATAGACAGATCTGTTCTGCCTACTCCCATTTCCAAATCTATTTCTTCCATTAGATAAGCACGTATCTACTTGGCTCAAAATCATTCCGTTGTGCGGCGCACGTGCGTATTGCGTGAGTTTCCATTTTTCCTGGACTTACTCTTCAACCCTTCTTGGACAAAGTATGTCGAACATCTTAAAATCATGTTTAACTACAGTCAACGTGAGAAATATTTGTTACAGAACTGGAAACTGAATTTGACTACTTCAGATGCTGTAAATGCAAAGACTTGACAAAATAGATGCTGTAAATGCAGTGAGCTCTGATATTAACATGCTGAAGACACAGGAGATGTACATTCAAGGTACTGTTCTTATGAATGACACTTGGGAAGTAGTTTATCATTTATCCGTAACGAATATATGTGTTTCCTCCTTTGTTTTTTCCAACCGACCCGATTGCACAGTTTCACTTTTGCTGAATGTTTCACACCCGAGTCTTGGTTGAAGGATGTTGCAGATAACATGAGGCTTATTATATGTACATATTCACTATACCCTATTACACAGTACAGGCCTCTAGAATACCAAATGCATTCGAACATGAGTTTCTTATCTCCATGGATATTTACGATTCTGACTGTCAAGGCATATGCACAAGTTATCTGATGCATGAAGGAGCAGAGCAAGTTCCATTCATTCCTTTATGGTCCAAGAATAAGAGAACATTTCTCATATCATATCCACAGGGAAGCATTAATATAATATTAGTAATCAGCTATCATCACTCTTTTCCTTACACAAACAGAAAAGGAACTCTAGAATGTGGAAACAATCATTCACTCCCCACAGTTCCAGCAAGAAAGGAGAGAAAAGGAAAAGGAAAATTCAAATTCAATTTAGCAAATTGTTCAGTGCAATTCAATTCAACTTAAATTGAATGCGAATTGCAGTTTGCTAACATTCACCGCATATAAACATTATCTAAACCAAGTTATTCTAAATTGCCTAATTTTGGATCATCAATTCTTCATCCTTGTGGTCATCTTCATCACCATCATAAGAAATGCCAAATTCAAAGTTGACATCCAAGAAGTAGAGTACAGAGACGAGGACAAAGCAACACATGAACATGGGAATTGGACCAAAAATCCAGAAAAACAGTGGGAAAGAGAAGTAAAAAGCGCGAAGTCCCAATGACCAGAAGTAGCTACCCCAATTGATGGACCTGGCCACATATTCTGGTGTAAGATGGTTAGACATCTTTTTTAGAGGAACATTAATAAGAATACTTGCATGACTGTAGTACCTTATGGACTGAACCGTCAACAAGAATGCCAGCAAGAAACATACCAGTATGGAGAAGAACTTTATTGAAACACCAAAATCACTTCTATCCCCGTATACAAATACCAGTGCCGGACGCTCCCCACTCCCATTGCTCATCAACACTGCTATGAGTGAGCTCAGCATGATCGCAGTTGATGCCAATAGGGTCGACGCCATTATGTTATTTCTCAGCGTCTGCACTGCAAGAACTCCATTCTTGGACACGTCCTGTTTGTTTGTATCCAGATTAAATTTACTTGTCACCAAACAACGAAACAAAATAAAAAGATGGAATTTGGGATTGATTGACTGCCAGTCACAAGATTCATGTGCGTAGAAGGCCGTTATTATTCATATCGGCAATTGAGAGATGGAGTCACGTGCGTTGTAATAGTTCAAACAAAAATAACAGATAATCACACGATGCTCCTTACCTTCATCATGGCTCGGACCCAAAAGCGCCGATTAACGGCATTAACGCCAATGACGGTCTTACTAGGATGCTTGATGATTCGGTAAAGAAGCCATAAATGGTAGGTTACCATCATAATCATTCCCACTGGGACCAGTGTGTAATCAAGAATCCGTCTCTCCATTTAACCAACTTGATTATTGATGATACCCCTCTTCTTGATCGTTCTTAGCAGCGTAAGATAAGAAAATCAACTTCAGAAACAACAGAGAGGGATACTGTTACTGTATGACTTCTTCGTCTCTGATGTTTAATGCCTGAAACGTAGAGAATCGCAAGGCGAAATGTGAACAAGGTGAATGTGTGCAGAGATAGAAAGTGTCCAAGTTTGACACGGGTACCTGGGCGTAGCACGTCGAACTAAAAGCCGAGTTTTTAATATAAAAAAATTACTTTATAATTAAACTTTGTCTTGTCCAACATTAAAATAACTCAAGTAGTTTAATTCTTAAAATTTTGCAATGTTTAATTTTTAACTAGATTTATTTTAATAATTTTATTATTAAAAATTTATTAATTAATTTTTATTAATTAATAATTTTTATAAACTAAAATAAGCAATTAATTTTTTTAATAAAATAAAATTTCAAATTCTTGAGAAAATCTCTTCTAATCATATTTTAAATTCTTTAATTTTATTTAATATTTAATCCATTTTATGACAGTCGGATTGAACCTTTTAAATTTTAAACCTCTTGTTTTATCGATTTAACTTTTAATCCAACTTTTAAAATATTGATCTTACCAACAATTAATTTGATTTCACTTGGGCTTTTTGTGTTTCATTTTTTATTTTTAATTTATATTTTTCAAATAAAAACAAAATTATTTTAATTATAAATGTTCATATAATTATATTTTTATTATTGATAATATTAAACAAAATCTAAAGATTATCTTTTTATAAATTCGTTAAATAAAAATTTTAATATCTTGAATAATATCGATATATAAATTATTAGTAAAAATTATTTTTAGTAAAATAAATAATTAAATAATTTATATATCAATTAAAATTTATACATTAATTTTTAATTAGTAAAGCAGTTTTTAAATTTAAATTATATTTATCAAGTAATTACTAAATTAAAATTAAATAAATTAAATTATTCGTAATTCTTATTAATAAATAGTATTGAATATTATATAATACATATTTAATTGATGATAAATCAAATTATAAAAAGATAAAAACCATTTTTATGATTGTTATAAATTATAAAAACCGGAAGGAACTAAAACTAAGAACAAAAATTTGCATTCATATTTTTTGTTTTTTATTTCAAAATTTAAAAAACAAAATGTTAGTATGAGTTTTTAGTTTTTTTTCTAGTTTTCAAAATTTATAAAAACCACAAAAAGTAGTTTTTGGTTTATGTTTCTATTTTGTCATAACTCAAGGAGTCGTTTAGTTCCACTTATATTTTTCTGATGTAGTTTTTAGTTTTCTATTCTTTTTTTATTTTATATTTTTTAAAATAAAAAATGTTTTGTTGTTAATGTCAATATAGTTTTATTTTTTATTACTAATGACAATTACATATTAGATAAAACCTAAAGATAAGTTATTTTTAATACTTAAATTTATTTAAATCTCTTATATAATATTTATTGATAAACTCTCCATTAAATTATTTTATTTTATTCAAATAGTTTTAAAATTATATTCTAATTATATATATATATATATATATTGAAGATATTTTAAAGTTAATTATATCTATTAATAATTATTCATTATATTATATAATTTATATTTTAGTTAATTAAATATAGATTATATTAAATTACTCACAATTATTAATAATAATTAATACATTAAATAATATATATTTTGTTAATAATAAATGAGATTATTAAAAAACATAAACAAAAAATATCTTTTGTGATTTTCATAAATTTTAACAACAAAAAGAAACCAAAAGTAAAAAAGTAAAACTAAAAATTCAAATAACTAAGCTTTTACTAAATTTGAGAATAAAATAGAAATAAAAATAAAGAGAAATATGTTGTAGCTAACTAATTGATAAATAACTTAACAAAGAATAGTTCTAATAAATTTAAAAGACAAAAAAATATTTTAAACCTTAACATTTACACCAAAATTTTAGTTAAACCATTCAATTTGAACTTTAGCATTTACGAAGCATTCTAACCATACGACAACATTGATTTTTTAAATTTAAAATAAAATGGAGTTGGAATTCTGAATTTAAAATGGAAGTGAATCCTTAATGGGCTATTTGGTTGAGGGTAATAGAAATTCTATTACCTACTATTCTTAACTGCTATGTATTCCTCCGTTTGGTTTAAATTTGGTATATGGAATAGCTTTTATGTAGAATACATATTCCTTATTTTAAGGAATAGGCAAAAACAAGGTCCCCCATCTTTACCTATTCCATGCATCTTGGGAATAACTTTCTATGTCTTTGGATAACCCATACCTCTCTCTATTAACAAGAATTATAAATAATAAGTAGAAAATTAACAATATTAATAATTAGTACAATAAATAATAATAAT
>JAOSBN010000003.1:28920068-28937407 GCA_027563595.1 Erythroxylum suave
AAGCAATGTCTGTCCGTCTCCATCCATCTTCTTACTCTGTAAGAGAAGCAAACATAAGGTGATCATGAACAGATTCTGAAAGAAGGAAGGGGGCAGAGTGAGATGAGTGCCATATAGAGTATCATACATAGTTCCATTATTGTTAGCGTTCCTAGATGTGCTTTTGCAGAGAACAGTATCAACGCCATGAACATCCACTTAGAAACCAGAAAGCCAAATTTTGGAAACATAGGAGCAATAAAATGGAGTTGATAGAGTCTGGTAAGCAGTGCATTGCCAATTGGTCAAGTCGAGGAAAATGAAATGCATGAGCAGAAGTTCTGCTACATAAACCAGTATCATTAGACATCTGAGCATAAATAAATAGAATCTTAAAGAGACATCAAAGTAATACAAGGGTTCTCTAACTTTCAAGGCTTTCATCCCAGCTGATACGACGGCAAAAGTGAATCCCAAGTTAATTCTGATATTGACAATGTTTGCGACCTACACATGGCACAAATAGCACGTGATCAGAATTACTTGGTTCCATTCTACATAATCCCAAATGTTGCCAGAAGTTACAAGGATTATCTATGCAATTGTAAGAAAACTGGCAAAAGGACAAGAACATCGGTTAGCAAGTAGCATTCAAGTCTCATAAATAGACTATGTTCACCTACTCAATATACTAATTGAACAAATTGCTAATTTAAATAAGTACACTAGTCGCAAATGAATGTCAGGCTGATTGGCATGCAGAAGAGACCACGTGGTTTAATCTTTACTAACTGAAACCCATATTAAGTTGAACTACATAGACAAATAAGTTCAAACTAAACAGTCAACCAAAGTGTAACAAGCAACAGACAGTAAAAAATAGTCTACAAAATTCAGATCAAGCAACGCAGATGTTATAATGGACACGTAAGCATTTATGAAAAGATGAACCAAAAATTATTATAAATAAAAATGTATCAGGACAATTGACATTGGCTACTTCAGGCACTATGGCAATCTGTGCACCTTGCACATAGGCATCTAAGCTGCGTAAGAATCACAGGCATTCTGGAATGGATCCTGAAGGAAGTTTAAGTACAGATGACAGAATTTGATGAGTGATGCCAAACAGGCTCAAACAGCAGACAGGAAAGACACATTAGCCTCACAGTAAAAGGTAGCACAAGAAGCAACAAGGATCTCAGTGGGTGAGGCGAATGTTAGCTTAGCATTACTAACCTCAGATTCTAAGCATGTCTTGCACTCTATATGCCAGTTTGACATAGGCTACATGTACAGCATGTGCCACGCAGAGATGGTTTGCAGGAAACTTAAACTACTGAATTCATCTTATTTGCTAATTGCACCACAATATGTATGACCATAAAGAGCTATGAACAAATATTAAATTGAAGATGAGCTCATTCTGATGCAAAATAAAAATTAACATAGTTATTTTCTTAATTACCAATTTTCCTTAAATTGAAAAGGGAATTTTAGTTTATTTAAGTTTGACCTTGTTGAATTAAAATTTAAGTCTATAAAGGAATAATAAGAATTTGACATGCAAGATGCATACTTAGGAAAGAAATATACAAGATCACCTTGATTGGGAAGTAATTGCAGTGGTCATCTCAGCAGTGATCTTATTTAGGAAGTCTATTATTGTCGTAAGTCTATTTTTAATAGGAGAATAACTTAGCATATCAATATTCAATTTTACTTCCCATCTATTTAAAAGGCATGACAATGAATAAGTGAGAAATTTTCTGAAAAAATAGTTGACATAAAGTTTGTCAGGGACAAGTTTGCTAAACAGAAATCATAGGGCTTAGAAAGGAGAAAAACACTAGCAAGAGAAAAGAGGATTTCCCTGTAAGCCATCCTATGACAAGATCCAACACAAGCACATAATAATTTGTTATTAGAGCCTGTCATCGTGGTCGACTCTGTAGACTTGTCAAGTCGAACGGATGCACTCATGTGAAACATTGATCAAAGGTTGTCTATGGGGGAGGGCTACCAACGGTCCAACAAAAGTTCTTGAACTCGCAGCTGGAGGAGATTCCGCAATACCAGAAGGGGCGAGGTAAGAATAATGAGGTGGGGAGTAATAGTTGTACCTGTGGAGACCAAAGGGAGGAAAGAAGCGTTGGCAACCAGAGGTCTACTATTCCCAAGTATAATTTTGCTTCATATAATGGTACTAAAGATTCATTGATTTGGATCCATAAGTGTGAACAGCATTTCGAAAATCAGTGAATGCCTGAAGGATAGAAGTTGGGGATGGCAACATTCCATTTTAGTGTAGAGGCAAAGCTATAGCTTTACAAGATGAAACATGAGGAGGCAGCTATGGATTCGGGGACATTTATGGAGAAATGTCACCTGAGTTTGGTCCTCCAAGAAGCCTCAATCCCGAAGGTGAATTAGCCAATCTAATGCAAATAGGAATAGTGGAGGAATACCAGAAAGAGTTCCGAAACGTGCTGGCCTAGAATCACAGAGCTCACTACAAAGCAACAAACCAGCCTATTCACTGTTGGTTTTATCTGGAAGTAGAATTGAAACAAATGAACAGCTTAGTACCTCCTATGAATCTGGCCCACACTTATGATAAGAAATTGAGGAGCGGTCAGGTCAACACCTATTGGGAGCGATTCAAAAACAACCACTGGAGGGTCAACTCCAGAGAAGGAAATTTATGGGGCAGCACTCAGTATTGAGAGCACAAATACGCATTCTTCAAGAAGTTAATCAAGGTAGAGATGGAAGAATAAAGGGCAAAAGGACTTTGCTTCAATTGTGGTGTAGCATTCCATTGGGGATTTAGATGTAAGTAGTTGTTCTTAGTAAAATTGTAGAATTCGAAGAAGAGGATAATAGAGGGCTAGAATATCCGAAGTTACCTTGAGTTACAACTTGGGTACTAGCTCTTTGTCCACGGGGAATAATGATATGTAAGATGCATTCTTAGGAGCCGTTTGGTTCCCTTCTTTTTTTTAATGTGGTTTTTAATTTTTACTTTCTTTTTTTTCAAATAAAACCAAAAACTTGTTTTCTTGTTAATGTCAACATGGTTAGATTTTTATTACTAATGCTAATTATGTTAGATAAAATTTAAAGATAAATTATTTTAATTAATTAAATTTATTTTAATCTCTCATATGAACTATCAATAAAAATTATATATTTTATTAAAATAAATAATTTAAAAATTAAATTTTATTTATAAATTTGAAACAGAAAACAAAACCACTTTTTGTGGCTTTCATAAATTTTGAAAATTGAAAAAAGTCAAAATCAAAAACTCAAACATATAGATTTTTTTACTAAATTTGAAAATAAAAACATAAACCAAAAATTAAATAGAAACAAAAAGGCCCTTATGAAATAAACATAAAAGATCCTCTTGATTAGTTTAGGCAATGGTTATCTTATTCAAGAAGTTTATTATTTTATAAGTTTATTTTTAGTGAGAATAAGTAGGCATATCCTCATTCTATTTTACTTTCTAAAAACTCTTGTACTAACCCTATTCAAAATTTTTTTGTAAAAATAGTTGACAGAAACAACAACCACTAGGCCTAGACAGTAAGGATATGAGATTCGTACCGTACTAGCCAATACCGAGGGGTATGTGTCGTACCAACCAAAAAATGTTACTACCGATACTAGTACCATACCGACTCAAGGTACCAACTTATACTAACTCTTTCAATTGGTACCGGTCAGTATTTAGAATATCGGTTGAATATCGAAAATTTTCATTAATTGATTAGATTTTAGGACTAAATTAAAAAAAACTTCTTAACCCATATTACCCAATCCTCTTCCTCACCCTCACTCTTCTAACTCTCTATGTTTGTTTGCCTCTTTCAGATCCTCAACTCTCAATCTCACTGTCTAGTTACTACCTCGTTGTTGTTCTCGTCACCATGCATCTCTTGTCGTCACCACGCAGCTCCTCCATTGCTAGTTTGCCACACAAATGGGCAACCGTAGCCACTTCCACTTAGTTGTTGAATCTTCCATATTTCTATTATATGTTAGTTGTTTGAGAGAGTGATGATATTGGCTTAAGGTTTTAAGTTTTTAACCAAATGAATTAAACAAATGAAAGAACTCATCAAGAAAGATGACAAAAAAGATATTACAACGCAAAGAATAGACTTGGAAGAGAGAGCAATATAATGGCACTCATTGAAATTCACAAATCTAATTAATGGTGGGATTCATTGGAATTTACAAAGAAAGAAAGTGATTGATAGGATGGAGACCTTTTCATTGGAGTACTAGACCTTTAAAATTGTAAAAGATAATAATATGTAGGGTGGAAGTGAAGTGCCCCATTCTAGTGCAACCATTCTACATTTGAAACATAAAAAGTATAGCTATTTATTCATTATTGTTACTAAAAATATATATATATAAATATAATTATACATCAATTTTATATAATAAAAATCTAATTCATCATATTATAATAATAATATTTCACTTTAAATACTTAATTCTTTTTGCATAAAATGTACAATATCCATTTACTAATGGTTTGAAATAAATAGTTTAAATTTAATTAATATTTCACTTTAAATACTTAATTCATCATATTATAATAATAATATTTCACTTTATTGCTATTTTTTAAAGTTCAGGTTATAATTAAAAATTTGACAAAAGTTTGGATTTTTTTTAATAAGGAATTCTAAAATTATTTATAACAGCAAAGTTACAATTTAAACATGTGCAATATATGAAAAATGATATTAATAAAAATAAAGAGATAGTTATTATTTCAATTTTAAATTATTATCATTTTTTATGTATGATTAATATAATATCACAATATATGGATAGACTATTTCATAATTTTATGAAATTCATTGACTATTTTATAAATTTAAAAAAATTATTTGAAACGGTAAACAATATTGACCGGTACTGATACCGTACCATATTAGAACTAAGCTTGGGAAGAACTCTAACAAGTGAAAAGAGGATTTTCCTACGAGTCATCTGAGGATTTTCCTATGAGTCATCTTGTGACTAGATCCTACACAAAAAAACATATCAGAATCCTAATTAAAGTTGACTCAATTTTTATTTGGATAGGATTAGGACGAAGAGTGCAAAATTCATATGTAAGATTATACACTTCAATTACCAAAGAGCGAAGAGAACTTTCAAGTTACGAATTTCAAAGTAAAACGTGTGATACTTTCTCACCTAAAAGTGATTCTTAAATATTATAAGTGATTTCTGAGTACTAGGTGCGATGCATAATTCTTTGGAAACCCTATATGGAATTTCTAGAAGTTGCTAGTGTGAAGCTAAAAAGTTTTAATGTAACTTAAATTTTAATCATCTTCATTGATGTTAATGAATAACTGAAAGTAAAGACAAAAGGAAAGAGAGAATGAATTTAAAAGGAAGTAGTATATGCAAAGCCTACATCCACAAACACAAATCTATTAAGGCTACATCTTTATTCGGGTGTTGTGTAAGTTTCGTAGTACAATTATTCCCTATTTATTATGTCAAATATATTCTCATCATAAATATATTCTTAATTAGGAGAATAAAAATAATACTCTTTAATTGAATACTAAATCCCTAAGATATTCAAGATTCCTTCCTAAGCTAACAAATAGATACTTTCTATTATCAGTTTGGGCATAAATTCTAACTGAAAGAAGAAATACTAGAAGATAATTTGCAATTACCTGCATTATTCATTTTTGTTTTCTTTGGTTTTTCTGTGTTTCTCTTCTCTCTTTTTTTCTTTTTTTTTAGGTTAAACCCGAATTAAGAAAGGAACAAAAAGCTGCCACCTTTTATCCCTGAAGGTAGTGTGGCAGCCTATGGGAGTTGAAGGGATATTATTGGCAAGAAGCAGTGCAAGCAGAAAAAACAGCCAAGGATGGGACTTTGAAACAGCAAGAAGTGCTCAAAAAACAGGAAAAGAAATAGGAAGAAGCATCAACACCACAGGGTAAAGAACACTTCACCAGCATGATAAACAGGCCAGAGGTAGGAAACAACAGTAGCTAGACTACTGAGACAGGCCGTTGAGAGAGACCACGGTAGAACTTGCTGGAGTACAGATGGACTCACCAGAAGTAAGAAGAAAAAGAGGGTGGCTGTGGAAGATGACATGCTGGCAAAGAAAAAAGCTGAAAAGATGTTTCTGAGAAAACTTGCTAAAGATAAGAAAAAGGTGACATGCCAACAAAAAAGATTAAACCAAGTAGGATCTAGTGGCGAGATTAATTATCATCTTGAAGAAAGTAAAAAGAAAGGAATTGACATGAAAAGAGATCCCGGTGCTCTACTATGGCTGCAAAGAAGGAATTCACCAAAAAAGAGAGATAATGGATGCAAATAAAGAAACAGAGGATCAACAGCCACCATGTAGAAAGTGAAGAGGAAAGGAAACGAAGAATTTACAAAAGGTTTTGCATTTATGTTGTTAGACTGTGGAGCCTACATACACTGCCATTAAATCTACATGTTTATTAGGTACCTGATCACAACTATAATGCTGATTAAGATGATATATGTAATATTCTTATATTTAATACCAAGTTCCATAGATATTCAACAATATATATTAATTTTCCTTAGTTATTTGATTTTAGCATGCAATTAGTCCTCTATACGTCATACATCAGATCCACTTTTCAAACTATTGACAAATAGCAGTGTGCATGAAGTAGAAAACAGTACTTGACATTGCAAAAAGAAGCAAAATGAGTATCCATCAAAGTTTCCCTTTATCTGCTGGTCTATAATTATAAATACCTTTGTCATTTGGATTAAATCTCAATGCTTCCCATGGCTTCTGGTCATAGAATGCCGTCGAATGAGTTTCTGTCCAGGAGTTTGATGATCATCCTGTGAAAATCCATGACAATATTAAACTCCAGGCAACATAGGCCACATAGAGAAAATATAAACTACAAAGACTTGTCAACAAAATTTAAAAAAGGATCACAAAACAAAGCCAAAAAACTGTAACTAAGAAACTGTTAAAAAACAAAAATTCATGCATTTTAATTAGAAAAGCTTTTACTCCTTTTAAAGTCGAAACCTGAATGGGAAAGATATGAACATAAATTTACTGAGAAACCACCAAAGACAAGAGACAGATCCTCCATTAATATTCTCTCTTGACCAATGAGACGGATTGATAACTTGTCAACAATTTGCAATGAGATTTGATAAAGAAAGGCACATACATGGTTACTACGTGGTAATTGGATAAGTTATTACTAAATAGACAGAATAAGTTCAAATTGCAGAGAGATCATGAAGAGTTTTCCTGTTATCTACAGGGTGGAAGCCTGCACCACCTAAGTTTAATTAATTATTTTCTATAAGATGAACATGAACATAATATGAGAAAACATAGTGAAGAAGATTCTGCAAGAAACATCCCTCCAACTGCTTGACAATCTGACAAATTTATCAATTCCAGGGGCAACAAATAACTGACCTTGTACAAAGAAGCTGCTGACTCGGACTGAACTGTCTGAACAGGAATTTGTCCCACAGTTCGTAACGTATCCAGTGCATCCAATGTTAGCTGCCACCCGCATAATGCATCAGCATCAGCATTGCCGCCAGATCCGTGACTATTACAACCAGCAGCAGCTACATTTCCATTGACCCATGGGCAGAACTGGTTGTGATAAATAATTGGGTCAAACTCCACAGTTTCTTCATAATTGCTTTCACCCTTTGGAGGCCCTGAACATCAAAGACCATACATTAACAAAATAGCCGGAAGAAAAGATAATATAGGGGCCATGCCTCCAAACTGAAACACTCAAGAAATTTGTCTACCGAACATTTCTCCAGTACCTGATATTGATTGTAGTACATGTATAAGATTATATATAACATCAAAAAAGTCCAAACACAATTTAACTCGCCTCCAATAGCAAACTGCACTCGGTGTCTTGTCTCTTAACAACATTTAAGGCTTGCCAAATATGGATTTTAGCAATTAAACAAGAACGACGACCGATCAAAAAAATTGTAAGCCTAATGTCTAGTTTTAGTCATACATTGCAAGCTACATGTCAAAGCAGTCTACTATATAAAAATGAACATGAAGAAAGCTGTACAAAGGAAGATTTCCAAAAAGAAGAAGGAAGCAAGAAGATATGTGTGTGAATTCAGCACCGTATTTACAATGCTTAACATGTATCCATGCGTGAGTGCAATCCTGGCAGAAATGGGATAATGAAAATGGAAGGCGTACCTATACCGTTAGCAAAATTTGATTCTATATGCAGACAATTGTTTGTAAACGATGATTTTCCAGCCTTGGTGACTTCTTTATCAGCTGTTTCATAGCCTGAACAAATGTTTACATTACAAGAATGAGATGGATGGGCATTTGTATCTAGGGCTATCTTGCAGCTCTGGCTAGCCTTTTCACCACTTTCAACCGACTCAGCCTTTGTCAGGCCATCTATCTTTGAGCCACTATCAGCCCTTTCCAACGACTGAGACAACATCTCATGGCTATCACCATGAGGATCTTCCCTATTTAGTTCATCAGGGACAATCTCATCCATTAAATCAGGATCAGGAGCAGATTCACCAGTCTGACCTTGATTTTCAGCATAATCTACTCTAGGTTCTACGTCACCAACTACACTGTCTGTTCTATGAACAGAAACATCAGCACCGTGGATTTCAGCTTCATGACTAGCACACATACCGACACTTCCACCACTTATACCAAAACTAAAACCATCCCTAGCATGAGCCACCACTGTTTCAGCATTAAAAATTTCTTCACCATCATTTGTACTGCTGACACCCATTTCTCCAGCAGTTACTTCTGTAGCAGGTCGGAAACAGATGCTTTGCTGTCCCTGATTGCTATAGTTAAGTTCTGATGTCTCATGCACGTCCAGATTGCCATATGTACTAGAAGACGGGAAATGAGCATCATCAACATCTGCTGGGTAGTTTTCAACACTTTCCATAGAGTCATCATCAGCATCATGATAAACGGTATCCATTGCAATAACAGATGATGCACGTGTTGAACCTCTAGCTGATGGGATTCCTACAACTTGATCACTCCCTTGAAGATACGAAGTAATTCTGTTTCCATCTGCACATGTCTCAAGACCCACTGAATGACTGGGCCCCGCACCAGATGAGTCTCTTTGATATGGAGAACAGTATGTGTCAAGAAAATCTGTTTCTCGAGCACGTTTTGAGGGCCCAGCAGAAAACTGTCTTCCATCTGTGACTTCGTCACCATCACGATCAATGACAGTTCCTTCAACACTATCAGCTGGCTGCATCATCAAGTGTGCTCTATCATCTGAGCTTCCACCTATTTCCAAGCTCCGTTTACGAGAACTAGGTCCTCTTGATTCATATGATGCTGCTCGATCACCAACTTCACTGTCAGAAGGTTGACCAATCATCAAATCCCTTCCCATGTCTGCATTATGACTATTTTCAGGTATTGTGGTCCTGTCTGCCTGAGTAAAAGACAAACCCCCCGCCATTGTAAGATTCAGATCAACTTCTGAATGTTGCAGCAGTTTCCCCTCATCTGTTGTTGCTACTTCATCCCGGTCTTCAGTCAGTTCTTTCTCTGCATCATCAGCAGCAACCCAACCACTGATACCACTGGCTGCACTTACTCCGCGTGTCAATGCCATCTTTTTGCTCACATCAGGAATATCGATGTTGTTGGGAGTAAAACGAACAGGCCTTGGTACAGTTGAGAAATCCAATACTCTGACAGTAGCACCACACAAGCTACAATCCAGCAAAGGTGATCTGAAGTCACTTCTAGAGTCTACAGCTAGCATCTTAGCCTTCCCAGTCTCTTTTTTGCCAGAAGAAGAGTGAGCTTTCATGCTTGGTACAGGTTCATGTGAAATACGAACCTGGGCATGAGCAGGGCCAAATGAACACCCATTCCTTGCTGAGTGAGCAGAATGCTCTTCACAGTCTTGAATATTTGAAAGCCATCTAGGCTCCCATCCACAAAGGCTTATAAGCCTTTGGGCCTGTCAGATGAAATAGACAAATCAAAAAGAGACAACTAAAGCCAGACAAAGACACATAATGTAAACGAATAATCAGCAGATTCCCGCAGTAAAGGGGCATAAATAAATCTTACACGAGAATATAAACAGAGTGCCCAGTCTCGAGAAGCTTCGTATTCTGGTATACTGTCTGACTTACAATTTCCTTCTCCAGCAGCAAAGTTCTGAAACTGGGAGAGAAAGCGATCAATCTGCTGCCCTCGAGAAACCCTCATTTGTTCAATTGCTGATACAGAAATAACAGGAAGAAATTGAAATTGCAGAAGTCCATCACATCTGTCTTTATATCCTGCAATTAAGGCAGACTGAGGGGTTGGAGGGAACTGCACCAAGCTTTCAGGGCAGCTATTTCCCTTCCAAGGACAGCTAGCTTGGTGGGCAACAACCAGTTGCTTGGCAAAGGCTTCACCAGCATTTTCAACTAAATACAAGAAATGCAAAAGAGAAGTGAGATGAATAGCGAACACTAAAAACAGCTAAGATAATTAAAAATGACAGGCATAAGCAGTTTTGGACAATCGAATAAGATCACTTGCAAGAGAAAAAAGCAACACATGCATACATCAAGCCATAATGCAATTAAGAAATCAAAAATGTATTTAGAAAAGTAGGCAAAACAAATTCATGGTCTAGGATAGTAGGAAAGGGAAAGATATAAAGAATGGCCACAAATCAATTTTACTACATAAATCCAGGAAAACAATTCCCAAATGTAGTAAAATCAGAGTGACAATTAAAAAGAGAAAGGGTCTTATTCAATTATTTGTCAACGTTAATGATGTTGATCAGAGGCCTAAAGAGTAGGCCAACTTATTAGGTCCTATTATATGGAAACAAATTCAATATGATGATATTAACATAAATGTGAAAATCGCATGCTTCCTCACAATCGAATTTTCTTGATTTCAAAGACCAGTTCTAGTAGGCAATTATCTACCTGCACTTTATCCTCGTAACAAACGATCATATCATCTAAGTATATCCTCGGTTTAAGAAAGGGAAAAGAAAAAAAGAGAGAGCAAGAAATGGGGTAATCGTCTTGATTAGTTGAGCATGTCGTCAAGTCACAAAGCCAACCAACTTAACACTTCAAAAAACACTTAAAAGATGCTTTTATGAAGGGTGAGAGTCAAGTGTCTCAAAATGAACAATAATAAGGTAATAAAAAGGATTCTAAGCAACACGGTTTTGATAGCAAACCTTCCGCAGGGCTCCATGCAGGTGAAAAAGCAAAATTCAGGCAAGCATCACATGATTCACACACAATTTTATCAACATCACTACTCATCCAACCTCTTTGAGCACAAGCCAATGAACTGGCTGCCTGCAATAACATATAGACAAATATTCTTAGCGCGTCCCAACTCTATACCTAAATGTAAGAAATACAAGCAAGCACCTAATAAAATATTAAGCTTGGCATGAACTTCAATTCTTCATTTTTCTTTTTAAAACCAAACATCATTAACTGTTTTGAATAGTCTTCAAATGAGAATTTTTTCAATTAAGATTAAATTACGAGTTAAAATTTACTCAGAGTGTTGAAAATATTCAGTCCCTACTTGAAAGCACTCTTAAGCAAGAGAAAATTCTTCTTATAGCTATAATGGATAGGTTTACATCCATCAAACAATATGTGATATGGACAACTTTCTCAGTACTAAAAATTCATCTTGTTTCCTTCCCACTTGTACAAGGAATTCTTGAGCACAAAGTTTCACTTATAGGATAGCCTCAATGATCCAAATTCAAATTATTGGGTCAAAATAAAGGAACTGGACAACAAGGAGAATTTTTTTTCCCTACAGAGCCGCACATTTATTAAGCCTTTAGAAAAGAAACAAATAAAGATCTTTCAAAGGAATTTGACGAGAGAAAAAACAAGGACATCTCTCCCTCATGAAAGATAGCAATATTTGTGTCAAGCAAAAATAATAAACAAAAAAAAGTACTAGTTCTCCACAATTCAGATGGCATTGATCAGTTAATACAAAGGAAGGGCAATCATAACACTGAATATTGATGTATAACTGCCAAGATCAGTTAATAGAGTACCTTGGGCTTTCCAACCCAATTTGATGGCTTAAAAGTAGACAAACGCCTCAACAAGTCACCCCTTTCCCATGGTCTGCATGAAGGTCTTGATGATCCAAGAACAGAGCCGCCAGCACTGGTGCTCAAAGACGTCCATGGCAGCTGTGAACCAATACAAGAGAGAGAAGCTGCTTTGGAATTACGAGCATGACTTGCTCCCTCCATACCACCAACATGTGAGGCAATTGCAGGCGAGGACGCCTCAGCAGAACTAAAGAACGGGAACATAGATCGAGCAGTATTACAATTCACCATCCAATAAATACAAAAAAAGTCGACAATTTTCAAAGGAAAGAAACCAATATATTTACATGTTAGAGAAGTAAAACAGAGCAACAGACAATCCAGATGGTCACGAAATTCAGCTCAGATTGTTACTAAAAATTGACGGACTTAATCTACAATTACACAAATTCTGTTATCATAAACCTATCAATACACGTTAAGTTGGTACCCGCATCACCTAAACACCAAATTCAAAAACCCTAATCCCCAAAGCTCGACAGAATTCAGGGACTGAAGCAACAACTAAAATCCCTAATTCGTGTTAGCGAGAAAGCGAGTGAGATTGATAGAGGTGGAAAGGAGTGATCAGGTACCTGGCAGCAGGAGTGGGATCCATGGTCCCTCCAGAGCTGATATCTTCTTCTCGCATTCTCGCTCTCCCCAGACTGTGCTGTTTCTTTTTTCGTTAACTTTCGTTTCCCAAAGCAAGAACAGAGGAAGCGCGTGAAGCGTGTTGGGTTATATAGTGACAGTATCGATCCTCCCGTGCCCTGTGGTCAATAGTCAAACCATCGTTCTGACACACAAAGGTTAACGACTTAATTCATGTCATAAGGTAGGATACAATTTCAAGTTTACAATAAAATTATATTCTCCTCATCATAATTAAATTTATATTCTTAAATTTTTCAATCATATAATCATAAATCTAGCATAATATTGAGCTTGTAATTTGTTTAGATATAGTATTATAATAAAATTTAATCATTATCCATACCAGGCAAAAAATGACGTAAAATGTGAGTGTTTTCTACTGACTGATATTTAAAATACGATTCAACACTAGTCATTTTTGTGAAATTTAAAAACTTTAAGGACTGAATTGCAAAAAAATTTAAATCTAACAAATTAAACATCACGCGGACCACTCTCACATCTGCTCTCTCTCTCTCACCTCTCCACGCATCTTCATAGTTCATTCTAAACGTATACAGCGTTGTTGCCTGTCAACCATTGCCATCGTGCCACCACCCACTGCTCACTGCCATCGCACCACGCTCTCCCAAACCCAACGCTGCACGCTGCAAGCCTCCACCTATGGTCAGACCGCCTACCTAAGTCTGCTCTCTCCACCCATCCACCATCGCCTCTCCTCGCCTGGACAGATTGTAGAAATCCAGGGATTTCGTATCTAGATTCAGATTCATCTAGTTAACCCGACCCGACCCTAACTCACTTGCAATTTCTAATTTTTCTTGAAAATTGAAATTTTTTTGTAAATTAGTTTAATTTCAATAAAATTTTGGGACCGTAAATTTATGAAAAAATCAGATCAAAATAATATCGTGTATAAATTATGGAAGAATACTTAAGTATTTTGATTCATAAATATGTCATATTATTTGTTATTTAACAATCATAAAAATGAGAGCAAATTTAATTCATTAAATTGGTAATTTTTTAATTAATTTGTATGAAAAATATAATTTACTAATTATTGCTTGTACATAAAAAGTATTTAACATATGATTAGTCATTTAAATGTAACATTTAATATATAATAACATCATTTAATATATGTAATTAAGTTAGAAATTAAATGTTTACATTATATATTGTTTATTATTATCATTAGGAAATAAAATTACAAATATTAATCTTATCTTATAACAGTAAATACACATTCATCATCTTATCTTATGGGTAATTAAATATATAGTAGAAAATAGTATGTGAATTTATTAATTTAATTTTAACACATGTCTTCATTTATTTTTATAAATAAATGGAAGGAAATTCTAATACTCCTGATAATCAATCACTTCAAGAAGATTCAATGATTTAGCTTTGACTCATTTTGGATTAGTTCACTTAATGAAAAATCATATTATTTATTTATTTTGTAATAACCATTTGAAAGGCAGAGGAATTACCAAATTAAAAAAGTATTTAGTTGGGGATCAAAGGCGATGTAGAGACTTGTAAAAAAGTAAGTTACGATGAGAATAAAAAATGAAGATTTTGCTTAAAAAGTACCAACTGAGAAAGATAAAAAGCAAGGATTGAGTTACAAAATTGGTGGTGAAAGTTTTTTTTGTTAGTGTTTAGGATGATAGTAAAAATATTGAAGGTGTTCGTGTTCCTACCTAACGAGAAGAGAATGTTGCACTTGACGTTAGGAAAAGAATAAGGTATGTGTATAATTCTTTTGCACCATGAACAATTCTTAGAGCTCAACCTTCAAATTGTAGTGCCTTACAATTTAGAAAAGTAGCTCATAATGTAGATAAGACAATGACTAGATGGTGATATGATTCAGATATAAAATCCAATGCTTCTCATTCTTATTATTATCAGTTTATGTTAGATGTTATTGTCTCTTACTTCAATTGATGACTACAGAGGTGAACTTCTGAATAGCTTTATTTATGAAATAAAAAATTATTTGGATGAAAAAAGAATGAATTGGGCTACCTTTGGATGTTCAATCATGTATGATGGTTGAACAAAAAGAAAACATAAGCCTATTATTATTATTTGTTTATTCTGCAAAGAGAATAATGTTTTTGAAGTCTATTAATGCATCTAGCTTTGTTAGGAATGATGATAATCTATTTGAAATATTTGATAAAGTTGTGAATGAAATTGAGCAAAAAAAATATTATTAAATTTATTACTGACAATTAATCCATTTATAAAGCAGTTGGAAGAAGGTTGCAAAGTAGATATAATTCTTTTTATTGAATGTTTTGTTTTGCACATTACATTGACTTGATGTTGGAAAATATAGGGGATGCTAGGTATTTTCTTATTATTGGTGAGACTGTATAGAAAGTAAAAAAGGTGATCAAGTTCATCTACAACCATACTATGCAGAAAGCAAAAAAGGTGATTAAGTTCATCTAAAATCACGCATGGGTCTTAAATTTAATAAGAAAAGATTTCACTAATGATAGAAATTTGTGTCTTCCTGTTATTACAAGATTTGCAACTAATTTTTTATCACTTCAATATTTTATTATAGCAAAAAAAAAGAATTGAGACAAATGTTTACAAGGGATAAGTAAGTTGCATCTCAATATGCTAAGTCTAATGTTAGATTGCAAATTTCTAGAATTATACTTGAAGATAATGAATTTTAGTCTTAGTATTAATTTGTCATTAGAGTTTGTGCGTCCTTGATGAGTGTACTTCGTCTAACTGGTAATGATGAAAGGCAATAATGAGTTAGTTTTATGATGCCATAGAAAGTAAGGATGGCAATGGGTCAGGCCCAGCGGCCTGACCTACTCTTTAGGGCCCAACTAGGTCCAAGGCAGCCCCGACCAAATTATTATTTAAAAAACAGATAAAATAACTTCATTTTGTCGTTATCCGTTGAGCTAGTTGAGAAAACTATACCCAAGGCCAGGTCAACTGACCAAGCCCAGGCCCTTTTGCCATCCGTAGGAGAGGACAAATAAAACAATCAAAGTTAGTATGAACAATAAGCTTTATTTGTGCACATCTTATCTTGCAGTAATTAATGGCAGATGAAAAAGGCAAATTTAATATCAATTGTTCATAGTTTAGGCATTTTTAGATCCTAATGCTTATTTCAGATCAAGTTTTTATAGAGAAAATTGAAGTTAATAGGATAATACTATTAACTATTACAATATTATGAGATGATGCAAGATCTCTCAAGTTCACAGATAGAGATTTATAAAGATATTTTTGGTGATTTTGGGATGTCAATTACTATTTGTCAAAGAAACAAACTTAATTCAAATATATATTTTTTCATTTTTGTTACTGATTGAAAATTAATCATCACTTTATTTTGTTTATAATGTTACTTTTGTTGTCTTATGACTTACAGTTGCTTGGTAAGATCAATTAAGAAGTGGTGTTTCATAATTAAAAATGTTTGCAACTTGAATTCTAAGTCAATGTATGAGTGCAATATTATGTAAAATGAATTAGAACATATTTTAATTCATCATTTCAAAGAAAAGGAATAGAATGAAGCATAAAAGATTGAACCACTTGTTCTTTTATTGATACAATTTAAAACTTTGGAAAATGTATGTTATTGCAATTACTAAGTTAAATTTAATTTCTTGTACTTTCTTAATAATTTAATTTTATTGTTTACTATGACTCTTAATGGAACAAGCAACTATGTATATTCAATTTACCTTGATTATATCGATCTTTTAGCGGATTGAGTTTATGAAGAACTAGTTTGATAGATGAGAGTGACTCGGAAGATAATCTTAAATTGAAAAGTATTAATATATCTTTTGGTGCAATGAATTTGAATAACGAGAATGACAAGACTCTTCTTAATGATGAGAATTTTATACCAAATAAAAAATGAGGTCAATGTGATTTAAGTAGGTATTCGATTGAATGACATTCCAAGTTTTTGTTTATCCTAATTTTTTAACTTCACTTATATTTTATGTATATGTTAAATTTTATATATACGATATAATTTTAGATATTACTATTTAAGGTTTCACTTTTAAATAGTTTTTTAACACGAACTATTGTTATAAATTGTAATAGTTAGAGAGTCGTGAATATTTATTATTCATTTTATTTGATGTTTTGATATAATTATTATTTATTATATGATAAAATCATAACATTTTAAATACTCTGTATTGTTGTTAATTTTATATTTGTATAATAATTAAATAATGTTTTTCATATTAGCTATGGTTATTATTTATATGTGAAATATGCGAAAAGTAACATTAATAAAATAAACAGATTGTTATTACTTTAAATTTCTATTATTATGATTTTTGAAGACAAGATTGATGCAATATAATATATTAAGGGATTATTTTGTATTTTTTCAATTCAGGAATTACTTTATAAATTTAAAAAATTACTGAAAACGTTATCTAATATTGATTAGTATCGGTACAATATTGTATCAAAATCAAATTCGGTACC
>JAOSBN010000003.1:28941200-28953416 GCA_027563595.1 Erythroxylum suave
CGTTAATTTCTATATGCAAGACCTTCTAATAGTGGAAGAGACTGAAGACGCAGGCGGATGAAAACCTGTTTTAAAAATACACGAAAACTTGTTTTAAAAACACATGAAAACGTTATTTTTTGGTTTTCATAAAGTGGTTGCGGTTTTCATATTTTTGAAAATGAAAAATGACAATAACCTCAACCAAACAAGTTTTATCATATTGTTTCTTTAATTTTGAAAACGAAAATCAAAAATTGAAAAAAAAAAAAGAACCAAACAACCCCTAATTGATTATTGCGTATCTAAAACATATTTAATAATTCAAAATAATAATAAAAAAGCAAGCCTTGAGCTATATCTGGCCTAGAGATAGGCCGTTGGCTGGACTTAAAAAAAAAAAAGCCCATCGTCTTTCTCTACTTGCTTTCTCCCAACTCCCAAGTCCTCTGGAAAAATAATAAACTTCTTAAGACCCTCCGACGAGGGGTTTAAGGAAGTCAGAAAATGGAGGAATCAAGGAAGAGAAGAAGAGCACCTGTGTTGCCATGGATGAGAAGCCCTGTTGATGTCAGTCAATTCGAAGAATGCCCTCTTCATCTCCTTCCTTGCCTTGATACTAGGTATAACTTAATGGTCTCATCATATTTTTAGTTGAATTTTCAAAAAGTTATCTTTTTTGGTGTAGCATCTAGTTGTCGTTGGTTTTTTTTTTTTGGCTGTCTTGGTCTTGGAGTGCATTGTTAATTCTTTGTTAATTCAGGTTGAAGGTGGCGTTGGAAAACATGGGTTTCTCATCACTTTTTCCAGTCCAAGTTGCAGTTTGGCAAGAGACAATCGGACCTGGTGCTTTTGAGCGAGACCTTTGCATCAATTCTCCAACAGGTAGCGGGAAAACTCTTGCTTATGCTTTACCAATAGTCCAAATGCTGTCCAAGCGTGCTGTTAAACGTCTTCGTGCTTTGGTGGTTTTGCCTACACGAGATTTAGCCCTGCAGGTTTTACGTGCTTCTGCTTTTTGCCTCAAGTTATCACTTCCTCAGGTCTTCTAGTTATTATGCTATGTCTACTAGGATTACTTGTTGATCTCTCAATTATTATTATTTGATAAACACATCTGAATTGCTTTATGAGCTAGATATTGTATAGTGGAACCTGATGATCTTAGTCCGGAACCTTAGTGGATCAATTATTTTATTTTCATGGAATTACTGTTCCATGTTAGATGGAATTAAAAGATTCAAATCCTTTTGTGCGTTTTTCATACTCGTCAGCAGTGATTCCCCTTTGATCCTCTGTGCTTTTTGACATGCTTTCTCTTTCTTTTAAACTGTACATGTTCATTCACGTGACAAGATGCCTTTTTCCTTTCTGGAATTCAGGTTAAGGAAGTTTTTGGTGCAATTGCACCTTCGGTGGGTTTATCTGTAGGATTGGCGGTAGGCCAGTCTTCAATTGGACAGGAAATTTTAGAGCTTATTAGGAGACCTAATACTGAGGCAGGAATTTGTTATGATCCTGAATATCATTTTAATGAGCTACAAAGTGCAGTAGATATATTGGTGGCAACCCCAGGAAGGCTTATGGACCATATCACTTCGACTAAGGGATTCACATTGGACCACTTGCGTTATCTTGTAAGTGACACATTGTGCTACCTCCAACTTAAATTTGTACTTTTGAATGAAGAATTTTATGTATTTCTTGTGAAAGATTTGGACGGAAGAAGTCTTCAACAAGTTCTACTTTTATCTAATATGGCCTTGTTAGTTATACTTTCTGTTTTTAAGTTATTGTTAAGAGTAAGGATGTAATACTGAAGTTTCTTTCGAGTTGCATTTTTCAACATAATTGATGGATCTAGGATTGGATTAGTAGTCAATAGTGGTGTTAGTGGATATGCAAAATCACAATTTCATTGATTTTTTACATGTTTAATTTCACTTTTTAGGCCATACCCAGAAGCATATCATGAAATACTTGCCTTTTTTGATTAATCTCTATTGTAGTAAAAAGTGCCAATAAAACATATTGTTTTTAGGTTGTTGATGAAACAGATCGCTTACTCAGAGAGGCATACCAGTCGTGGCTTCCTACTGTGCTCAAATTAACTCATTCTTATGATGAAGACCTTATGAATCATGTTGATAGTATACCTACATTTGGGTTTCCAAAAACTATGAGGAGATGGTGGGTCATGTATATGTCCCTTGTATATTTGGTTTGAGCTTTGTCCTTTTTCCATTAACAGCTATGGTTGCCTACCTTAAAATGAAGGAACAATGTTTATCTTTCTATCTTCAAGAATTTTGTCGTGCTTTTAAACAATGAGAATAATGTCCCCAATTGATACTTGCAACGATGTCAAGGAAATGTTTTCTTTTGGGTGAAGTAAAGTTTTACTTGGATTTTCGGAAGAATTCACATGCCCTTTAATGTTTTTATTACTGTTTTCTGTATTGTTATAATTTTTGATTCGTTTGGCCACTTATGCTTTACATTCAGTGGTGTTGAAAGGGGGTTTAAGGGTAAGCCTTACCCTAGGCTTGTGAAGATGGTTTTATCTGCCACATTGACCCAAGATCCAAGCAAGATTGCACAACTTGATCTACATCACCCTTTATTGTTGACAACAGGGAAAATGCGATATCAGCTTCCTGAAAAATTGGAATCATACAAAGTGGTATGCTAAGATAATATGCTCAATTAGATAATACTATTGAAGTTCATTTTGTGGTAGCTCTCATGTAGAAACCTTTTGTTGAAGCCTAAGAATCGTTGTAAAGGGGATTTTATCCACAAGAATGTCATTGATAAAAGTATTAACTTGGGATAGCTATTACATCACAAATCATTTGTTCTATGTTTATATAGATTTGTGACTCCAAGTTGAAGCCTGTATACTTGATTGCTCTTCTACAAAACTTGGAAGGAGAAAAGTGCATTGTGTTCACCTCATCTGTGGAGTCAACGCATCGATTGTGCACCTTATTGAGCTTTTTTAATGATTTGAAAGTCAAGGTCAAGGAATATTCAGGTCTTCACCGTCAGTCTGTAAGAAGGTAAACCTGGATCAAGTTTTCCTAGTTGTTAACATGCATATCAAAAACTTTTTTATTTCTTGTTTGTAATTATATTATGGGATAACGAATTATAAGGTATCAAACTTTTTTAGATTTTTACGCTCTAGTGTTCAACTTTTTAAAATTTTTAATTAAGTATTTAAACTTTTAAAAATAAGACAACTTATATCAAAACTTTGTTTCTAATAATATTTTACTAGTGCGGTTGATGGAGCACATGAAGGCTAACGTTCGAAAGGAATTCGTGGCTCTTCATCTTCGTCTTCATCACTTACTTTTTAAGTCTTGTATAGTGAACACATTGGTAATTATGTTTCTGAGATATGGTCCCTTATTTGATGCTAAAAATCATGTGAGGAAGAAGATTACAAGTAGTCTCTCCTAATGTTATCTTCACGTGTTCTACCACATTAGCAAAAGGTTAACAAAGACAACTTTTTGAACATAGTTGTCCATCTTTTAAAAGTTTAAACCCTTAATTGAAAACTTTAAAAGGTTGGACACTAAAATGGAAAATTTAAAAGAGTTTCTCACTTTGTAATTCATTACCCATTATATTATTATCGTAGCTTTTGTTACGTGCTATATTTCTTCAAAATATGTAGTTATTATTGAGAAAATGTTGGTCACATGGTTGCATTGTAGTTCTAGTTACAATCAACCATTATTGCAGAAATGTTTCTTGGTATGGTAGTTAGTTGTTTATATTTTGGGCTATTATGGGAAAATATAATCTGTTTAATTATGTCTATGTCCACAAATCTCGACTAATTATGTCCATAACAATAGGAAAGAGTATCTCATAAATCATGGGATCTGACAAATCTGTACAAATTTATTTCTTATATTGTACTAGGGTTAGTAACGCCAATGTATGTCTATTAGTTATAAATGATAAAATTTCACCTTCAAATTCTGTCATTTCTGTTAGAGTATCAGACTTGTAGGTTTTCTTAGAACTGAAACCTTTGGTTGTTCAGCCATTCCTTTCTTTGTACTCTATTTTTTTATATATCAAAACAACGTATTTTGCCAGCCTTCATTGCTGGTTATTTCTACTTCTTGTGAAAGGCCTTAATTGCTTAAGCAAAAGGTTTTTAGTCCTTGGAGATGTCAAAAGTTGTAGAGACAATAGCTACATCCTAAATAGAGGTTGTTCGGTCTCAACAACCTGGAGAACTCCAAAGCACACTCATGCTGGAACCACAGGTTATGGACTACTTAGTTATGATGTCTAGTGATAGCAATAAATCAACCATAAACATGGAAAGAGCATCCTTCTTTAACAAGTCCATGTTGCGACATCACAAAATAGTGAATTAACACCGCAAGAGCCAAGCAATCTTAGCTAAGAAGGGATTGAGAGGGTGAGATTATTTATTAGCAACCCTAAACAGCCATCAGGCACTTATTCTTTGGCATATTTAGGTGAGTTTCATTATCTATTGGATTAAATGTCTCAGGTACAACCTTTGTCAACTCTTGGGTCATGGACTTTGGAGCTACCAACCATATGACTCTTTCACCAAATGTTTTTTTCATCTTTTCCCCATGTCTTACTAGTATAAAAATAACTATAGCTGATGATTCTTTGACAACTGTAGTAGATGTGGGAGATGTTGAAAATAAGTCCTTTGCTAATTCTAAGAAATGTCCTTCATGTCTCTAAATTATTTACAAATTGTATCTTTATACAAAAACTAACTTAAGATTTATGTTGCAATTTGGTTTTTTTGTCAAAGCTATTGTGTATTTCAGGACAAGGATTTGGGGAAAGATGATTGGACATGCTAAAGAATGGGACTACCTTCCTTAACTTGAAGCACCAAGTTAATAAAAAATTTTTAAGGGAAGATTACTTTGTTCTTTTATTTCTGAATTTATTTCCTCCAATAAAGAAAAAAATGACTTTATCATCACCGACTTGGACATCCATCTTTAGGATCATTAAAATTCTATTTCCTTTTTTGTTTAAAGGTTTAGACGTGAAAATTTTTATTGTGAAAGGTGTGAAGTTGCTAAACACAAGAATATACCATTTCTAATTAGTAATAAAAGAATCTTTACTCCTTTTTCTCTCATCCCACAAACACACATCTTATTGCCCTTGGGATCTAGTTTCCTTTGGTTTTGACTTTAGAGATGGAGAAATGATATACACCCTAATACTCTAGGAATAAGATGTTTAGCAGTTTGTAGTGTGGGGTAGAACATTGAGAGTTTTTCCATGGAACTATTGAATCCTAAGATCTTAGAAGGAAAACGATTTATGAGATGAGTTTCTCCTAAAAAGATTTAGGCAAATTGTTTTGAAACATAAAGGCTCGATTTGTTTCAAGGAGATGATAGTTTTTTCTTTTTGCTACCCCATTTTGTTGTGGGATATTGACACAAAAGGACTCGTGTATTATCCCTTCCTTTTGAAAGTATGGGGTTAGAATTTGATTAAAATAATCCCTGACATTATCCAACCGAAACCTTTTGATGTGGACTCCAAAATGATTTTTAACCATGGATCAAAAATTTGTAAGAACAATATTAACCTCAGATTTGTGTTTGAGAAGAAACAGCCAAGTGATATAAGTACAATTACAATGAATGGGACAAACCATGTATCCCTAAAGATAGCAAGAATAGGAGAAGGATTGTAGATATCACTATGAATGAGATAAAAAGGAGTAGAGTTTCTCTTATTACTAATTGGAAATGGTATACGCTTGTGTTTAGCAAGTTCACACACTTCACAGTAAAAATGTTCAACATCTAAACTTTTAAACAGAGAAGGAAATAGAATTTTAATAATCCTAAAAGATGGATGTCCAAGTCGATGATGATGAAGCCAAAATTTTCTTTTGTCGGAAGAAATAAATTCTGAAATAAAAGAGTGAAGTAATCTGCTCTTAAAAATGTTTGATTGACTTGGTACTTCAAGTTAGTAGTGGTTGTCCTGTTCTTCAACATATGCAATCATCTTTCTTGAATCCTTGTCCTAAAATACTCAATTAACTTTAATAAAAAACTATATTACAACATAAATGTTGAGTGAGTTTTTGTATAAAGATAAGGTTTATGGATAATTTAGGGATATGAAGGACATTTCTTAATATTAGTGAAGGACTTAGTTTAACACATCTTACACTAGCTACAGTTGTCAAAGAGCCATCAGCTATAGCTATTTTTCCACTATTAAGGCATGGAGATTAGGTAAAAAAATATTTGGTGAATGAGTTATATGGTCGGTAGGTTTAGAGTCCATAAACTAAGAGTTGACAAAGGTTGTACCTGAGATATTTAATCTAATAGAGAATGATAACTCACTTGAATATGCTAAAGAACAAGTACCTATTGGGTGTTTAGGGTTTCTAATAAGTGATCTCACCCTCTCAATCTCTTCTTGGCTAAGATTGCTTGGCTCTTGTGGTGCTAATTCACCGTTTTGTGCTGCAGCAACATGGACTAGAGCGTTGCTCCTTGACGACTCTCCTTTTTGTTCCCATTCTTTGCTTGGAGGCTTTCCATGAAGTTTCCAACATTTTCCATGCGTATGGTATGCCTTCTTGCAATAAATGCACCACAAATTGTCACGGTTTTAAGCCTATGATTGACTAGTCTTAAAAGAGGATGTTGTTTATATGTTTTTGATTGATTTATTGCTATCACTAGCCACCATAGTTGGGCTGTCCATAACCTTATGCCTCTTTCCAATGTGTGATTACTCCACTTGTGGATCCATATCGAACTAGCTTCCCCTTAATTCATAGCTCTTGTGAAGCGATTCGAGTCACTTCGTGAATCACCCATTCATCTGACCCAAGTCCATGAATCCCTATTCGTAGAACTTTGCCATTCTTCTGACCCTTGACTTTGTTTGTATCCCATAGTCATCATAACTCTTGTAAATCTTCAAAACCATGCTCGTGGTGATTGTTTGAGCCCATACAAGGCCTTCTTCAGTTTACAAACAATATGAGCAGCCAATTTCTTTCTGTAACCTAGTGGAACCTCGATATAAATTTCTTCTTCTAGTTCTCCATATAAAAATGACCTTTTCACATCAAATTGTTGTAATTTCTAACTATAATTAGCTGCAAGCGACAATAAAAGCCTAAAAGTATTCAGTTTTGCAACTGGAGCAAAAGTCTCTGAATAATCAATTCCATAGGTTTGAGTATATCTCTTGGAACCTTGCCTTGTATCTTTCTACTGATCCATCTACTATAATTAACTGCGTACACTTACGTCTCACTAGTTTCTTCTCAGCTGGCAAATCCACCAACTCCCAAGTTTTATTTTTCTCCCATATCTCCATCTCCATAATCATAGCTTGTTTCCATTTCTCACTGGACAAAGCCTCAGAAAAGGTGGTTAGGATGGTAATGGTACTCAAACTAATAAGAAAGGCTTTATGGGATGGTGAACAATTTTTAACAGACAAATCATTTGAAAGAATGCAAAGGTCCTTTTCTGCACAATCTCATTCCTTTTCTAATAACAACAGGAAAATCATAGTTATCATTACTCTCTTGAAATGCATTTTCATTCTGTAATAAAGGATTAGCAATTGTTTGAATACTTAATTGACAACTTTAGAAGGTTGGACACTAAAATGGAAAATTTAAAAGAGTTTCACACTTTATAATTCATTATCCCTTATATTATTATTGTAGCTGTTGTTATGTGCTATATTTCTTCAAAATATATAGTTCTTGTTGAGAAAAATGTTAGGTCACATGGTTGCATTGTAGTTCTAGTTACAATCAACCATTACTGCAGAAATGCTTCTTGGCATTGTAGTTAGCTGTTTATATTTTGGGCTACTATGTTATACATTAGACATTAGTAGTGTTTAGCTGCTCCGTAGTGAGAAATAATTGCTTGTCATTTTCTCTCTATGCTTTGGCAATGGTGAACATCACGATATAAAATGGTAGGAAGTCTAACTTGGAGTTATGGTCAATGTGTATCAGTGTTCAAAATGTTTGTTTAGTGAAATTGAAAATTTTCAATGCAGCAAGACGCTAAAAGCTTTCAGGGAAGGGGAAATACAAGTAGTTGTTTCCTCTGACGCTATGACTCGTGGGATGGATGTTGAAGGAGTTAGAAATGTTATTAATTATGATATGCCTGCGTATGTGAAGACATATATTCATCGAGCTGGTCGAACAGCAAGGGCAGGCCAGACTGGACGTTGCTTCACATTGTTGCGCAAACATGAGGTTGGCCTTTTATTTGGATGATATTATATACTTCAGTAACTAGGTTGTTCAAGATAGTTGTTCTTATATTTATATATATATATAGACTCTTATTCTTGTCATATTATTTCTTATGAAAATAGCAGCGTCTATTTTGCAAACCTACCTTGTCCCATGGTCATGCATTACATTCATAAACAATTTTATAAAGATCCATTGAGATAGTAATTGAACCACATTGACTGCCTAGATTGGGGTGTCCAGTTGGTGAGCGTTGTTGGTCACAGCCTGATGGGCTTTGACTGCCTAAGCAAAGTTGCAACCTTCAAATTTGTCAAATGAAATCTTATATTGCTGTTTCAATCTTCCCATCTCTTGCTTGTGTGAGTGTTGATTATCTTTCATTTTCAGGTCAAGCGTTTTGAGAAACTGTTACAGAAGGTTGACAACGATTCCTGTCCTGTTTATTCTGTTCCTTCAAGTTGCGTTGAATCATTTCAAACGACATACATAACTGGTAATTCTCTTCTTATCTGCCTTGGATTTGCTTGTCAGTTCATTTGCAGTATACGAATAAGCCTTTTATTCCTTCTAAATGTGTCAGCACTGGAGAAGTTGAAGGCGGCGGTTGAATCGGAAACATCCGGGAAGCTAGACAGTCGTATCAAATCTTCAAGGGCCAAGCGAGAGTGGAAAAAATAGACTGGAAAGTTCTGCCAGCGAAGCAAGCTGCTTGTAGCATAACATTGTGTTTCTTCCTTGTGTTGAGATTTCACTACTGAAAAGAAACATAATTTTCTTTCCAACTCTGGCAGGGGACTGCAAATTACTTATTTCGCTTACTGTTTTTTCATCATCCATTTCTCTAGGAGAACTGAAACAAGAATGAAATTGCTCTGAATCTTGAACCATCAACTAAATTTGCATCGATTATCGAAGAGGTTTTGGCTTTTTACAACATTTGGGACTACAACAGACTCTTACACCAGCATTCTGTTAATACAATTCATTAAGTGTGACCAAATCCATTTCCGTCGATTCCATCCATCGACTGAAAAGAACAAAAACCAGAGGTTTTTAACCACACAAAAATGTGTGTTTGGTGATCGGTTGGAAAAAGAGCCCGTCCGTAGCTGTCAGTTCAGGGATGAAAAAGGGATTTTTGAACCCCTCTGAGAAAGTACTTGGAATTAGTAGCAGTGGTGTTAGCAGCAGTAGCACAAATACTGCTGCAACTAGCTGATGAAGTTGGTGACCTGGAGGAAGCGACAGGGGAATCATTTGCGGCGGCATCTCTATCCTCCTCAGTGATTGTATCCAGCATCTTTGAAGCTCTGTTTCTCATGACGTTAATGTACTGTGGCGGTGCAACTTCTGAGATAAACCTTGCTATCCGGGAAGTAGCCATATTTGTTATTTGGAGCTTGTTTGCTAGTTTTAGGTTCTTTGGAAGAGAAGCTAAGAAACATAAGAGGACTCGATGGATGAGCAAGGGCTAGAGTTGTGGGAGGGATTTATAAGGGCATGTTTTGGCCTAAACTGAGTCCTTAGTCCTAATCTACTTAGAGAAACAAATCTGTCAGCTACTGCCGCCACTTACTTTTTGATATTAAATGCAAAGGCTTGGAGATAAGCAACCTTATCCTGGGACCATCTTCTAGTATGTGTCACACCTTGTGTGGAAAATTAGGTTATCTTCAAAGATACGGTTTTTGTTGCCAACGTTGGCTTCCAAGTTTGCACTTTTCCCTGGTTGTACGGGGAGATGTCAGTTGCAAGCCATCTGTCAGTCCTTTGCTTCATAGAAAAAAAGGCATCTCTTGTACCTTTCTGATGACCTGCTTTGGAATAAACGGGAAAAGTTGCTATTTGTGCTGTTTAAGTTTGATCTGAATGGCACACTAATGGGAAATTTTCCTGGCAAACGTTGGTCTCTCAGTGTTTGAAATAAACAAAGATTTTAAACGGGAAGATCAAAATTTGAGCAATTCCTATTTCCTTACTTATGTGTTTGCCAAGCTAATTTATATTTATCATTAAAAATTTACTTGTTGTAGTACCTGAAAGGGTAAAACTTCACTGTGCCACAAAGTACCAATGGAATTAGGACAATAGGAGTAAATTGCCGGCTATAACTATGGCTTTAGTTTTTCCATTAATCTGAGGCCACATCCGATCCAGCTAATTGACTCTCTAATATCATCTGATTCAGAAAGCAAATTAAAACCGAGACAAATTAATATGCCATATAGTCTGGAATTAGACCAATAATGTAGTAAGTCACGAGTCGCATAATCCCATTTCTAAGGCGTCAAATCCTGAAATTGATGCCTTCTAGATACGGATGCGCCATCGTCTTTGGTCCGTTGATAATTTGATCTTACATTTAAGTGATTGGTCACCTTCATTAATTATTTCTCCATCTCAATTCCCTACGGCTACTCGGTTACTTCTTATCCAGGGCACCAAACGGTGGTCACAGTGAGACCACATCATGCTTAAGGACCACAGAGAAATTTCATGAGTTCCAAAAAGGTCTTCTCCGGTGGCTCTGATTCAAAGTCTTCAAAAGGGTCCCTTTCTTTTGTTCTTTCCACTTCATTTTCCTCACATGGAGCATCTAACAAGAAGATAGTAGGACGGCGAGTACAGAAAGCAATATGTGCATATGCAAGGTTTAACCAAAAGGATAAGAACCCTGTATATGAAGGAGAAACATGCTCTTTATATGTATATATATAACAATGAATAATTTGGAATCTAATACTTTCCAAGATACAGATAATTATTTTTAAGACCGTTGATCCTTGTACCTAGTTTTCATTTACAAAATAAAAAAGTATGTGATCCTTTTAAATCCTAAACTGTACATGACGCGTCACATGTTGAAGATGACGATACAATAAGAACACCACAAATGGTGGTCATGGTGGCTTGGAAGGTGGTGATACACTTAGTTAAAGAACTAAAGACAGATAGACAAGTAAAATATTTGCTTTACAGTTTATGAATTCAGATATACATATTTATAGTAGCTACAAAAGTTGAACGTTCTTACAATGGGGGATATTTTGAATTTTGTAGTGATATAGGACAACATATATAATCTACTCCTTGATTGTAGGTGGATTTGGAGATCATATCTTCGGAAAATCCTTAACACGCCCCCTCAAGATGGGTTAGCCATTGGAGAGGCCAATCTTGGAGCTGAGAAGAAGGAAACAAACTTTGGACAGGGGTTTGGTTAAGAGATCAGCCAGCTGATCCTGAGTATTGACATAAGTTACCTAAAGAGATCTGTTTTGAACAGCATCATGCACGAAGTGAAAATCCAAGGCAATACGCTTCATTTTCGAGTGAAACACTAGATTCGCACAAACATAGGTGGTACCAATGTTGTCATAAAGAATGACAGGGGAGGCGAGAGACTGAATCCTTAGCTCAACCAGAAGAGATTGAACCGAGACAAGTTCAGAGTCAGTGGAGGCAATGGCACGTTACTCATCAATAGAGGAATATGCAACGGTATGTTGTTTCTTAGAGGACTAAGAGATTGGATTTCTATCGAGAAACAGAATGTAGCCAGAAGTTAAGCGATAATTATCTTTGTCTCCTCCCCAATCTACAATAGAATAGCGAGTGATTTATAGGGCACAACTTCTAGTAAGAATAATGACAACACGTAAACTGCATTTGAGGAACCGAAGCAATCTTTTAACATCACACTAGTGAGTTTCTGTAGGTTTGTGCATAAACTGGGATAAGCGATTAACAGTAAACGCAACATCTGATCTGGTAAGTGAAAGGTACTAAATGGCACTAACTACATGACGATAGGCAGTAGCATCCGTAGCAGTAGAGCCATCATAGAGAAATAGAGCAAAAGACGTGGACATAGGAGTAACAGTTTCTTTGGCACCAATCATGCCTATTTTCTCAAGGATCTCGAATATACTTGT
>JAOSBN010000003.1:28973439-28986484 GCA_027563595.1 Erythroxylum suave
TAAGACTCGATATTGTATTCTCTTACTATCAATGATGGGGGTCCAACAACCTTTCAAAGGAAAATGAATAGTTAAGAGACAGATAAATGGATAAGCAATATAGTGAAGAATGTAATATTTTACAAGACTAGGGAATTAATTGCATTTGGTCAAATTTTGTTGAAAAAGGTTCACATTTTGGAAAATTTTGTTGACATGTTGACAATGTTGGTTACCATGAAGAAGTTCAAGTATTGCTTAGACTTGATTAATACTCGAGGTATTAAACATAGCTAAAACCCATCCTATATAGAATATATTTATCAAGGTAAAGATTGTTGGGTATGGCTCATATACACAGATTTACAATCTTGAAGGCATCTTTTGGAGTGTGTTGTAAGAACACATTATATTTGCTAAGGTAAAGATTGTTGTGTATATATATATATATATATATGCACGCAATCTTAAAGTATTTCTAGATGAATGCAGGTGTTACTAGGAAGTATTTGAGTGAACGTAACTTGACACACAACTGTATACTAAGGTAGAAGTAAAGATATGAGTTAGAACACGTGCATATTATTGTGACAAAAGTATAAGACGTATTCCTTCAGTGTGTGTTAAGGTGTGTATTTTTTCGACAATGAGTTACATAGTCATGTGTCAAGGTATGTTCCTTTGACAATAAATTACACAATTTGGGACGTGTTTCATATTGTGTTTATAACAGGAATCTTAATTTGAAAAGTCTTTTCTAATGAAATTAAATTTCTAGAAAGAGTATAGAACTTATTAAAATATTGCTTAATTGAGGATGGGTTTAACAAGAAGAGTAAGTTATGCCATATTATGCCTATTTAAATTTACATATAAATATACTTATAAATTTAGTCTATACATAAGAGATCTATAATCATTATTATTAATCAATAGTATGAATTACTTTTACTCGCAAATATAGACACACTAAATTAGTTGATCTTTATTAAAGATTTTTCGTATTTTATATATTTATTTCTTTAATAATTTTCTACTTTTATTACACATTCTATTACAATGGAATGGGGAATTGCATGTTTATACAATTAAACTATTAATTATCTTCCATAAGCACCCTTTATCATGTAATTAAGGAGTTTGGTCCCTAAACTCTAATTGATCAACTAATTTTCAATATATGCTTAATGTTCAACTAATTTCTTAATAAATTAGTTCATAAAAAAAAGTGTAATTAATTGTAGTCTAAATCTTGTCACTATTTAGTAATAAGTGCTTATGATATAAATTGTTTTTATTGCACCGGCAATTAATGGTTTTAAAAAATGATTAAAAACTGAATTGGTTCAGTTGTAAAAAAATTTAAATTGTCTAATCGATTAATTTATTAATTTATCAATTAATTTTATTAATTAATAAATTCTTATAAATCAGGATAAATTAATTAATTTTTATTTAATAATTTTTTTAATTAAAATTTAAATTCTTTGACAGGTAAACACAATTTCTTTCAATCATATTTTAAATTCTTTAATTTTATTTAATCTTTAGTCAGTTTTATAACTGTCTAATATAAATTGAACTTTTTAAACCTTTTATTTTACTGATTTAATTTTCTATCCAATATTTAAAAGATTGATTTTAAATCTTTTTTGTTATTATTGGACACGGAGCAATACATCCTCTATATATACGAGGCCTACGATGTGAAATTAATTAGCTTAGCCTTTCGAAACTGTTGAAGGCCCCTTTATCCTTCTAACTTTGTTCCTCAACGCAACGTTACACCATTCTCATGGAAAGACTTCAGTCACCTCCGACGACTTACTCACCCTCCATCCATCACCAACTCAAGATTCGAAGCCCCAGTGCCTCTCCCAGGACGCCACTTTCTGCGTTGGCACCCGCTCACTTTGTGACAATCTCTGCCAGACTTCACATACATCAGACCCTGGAGACAATTTATGAAGAAGAGGTCGGAGAAGAATGCGTAGAGAAAGGTCAGAGTTTATCGTCGTCAGTCTTGGCAACTCAGTCTACCTGTTTCTTAGAAGTGCAAAAATCCTTTTCATCTCCGAGGCGTCCATGGGGATGTGCTTAAGCAGCAAGAGTTACCTCCATATGCGTGTAGAACGTCGTTTAACGTGACCGAAGACATGAGATTGTTTTAGCCAAAGCTCATGTCGAAGGTTGATTTGGTTGTACTAGTTTTTTCATGTCAACTGAAGTTTCTGAGTTAGCAAGTTATGCCTTTGGTACCATTCACAAAACAAAAACAAAAAAAAGTGTTATGCCTTTGCTGATCAAGAACGAAGGTTTTCCTTATCTGAATTGAAGATCTTATAAACTGTGTGTTTACCAGGTCAAGTACTAAAAACGCGTGATTCTCTTACCTATTTCTCTTAACAGTTCAGGTACTTGCGATAATCTTGATGATGATGATGATTCATTCCATGAAACTACTTTAAAATGTTTTTGTTTGGGATCATCTCAAGAAATTTGTCCAATAACACAACAAATTAGTATTAAAAGAGAAAGAATATAATATTCCTTGGAAAAGAATAAAGTTCGATCCTTTTTCTTTATTCCAAATGAAAATGACAATGCATTATCATCTCAAGTGCAAAGCAGTACAGTGTTTATCCAAAACTTATTGCTACCCTTTTTGGTGACCTCTCCGAGAGGGATAGTCCCACGTCCTTGTCATGACATAGAACCCAATTTTTCATGAAATTTGTTACCATTCTTTCTAACCGGAAGATTACAGGTTCAAGCCATTGAAATAGCCTCTTTGTAAAATACAAAAGAAAAGTTGGGTATAATTGATGATCCTCTCCCAATTCTCGCAAAGCATGAAGCCTTGTGTAGCGAGGCAATCCTCAAGAAGGCCAAAAGATATTATGCCATTTAATCATGAGAAATTGAGAACTTGCAATTATTTGGATCATTAAACGGAATTGGTTATGTTAGAGGCTTAGTTAACCGGAACCAAAAGGTCTAGAAGTAGAAAGAAAAAAAGGGAGAAGGAGAAATCAGAAGGTCTAGAGCATCTAGAAGGTCATATGGGATTTTTTAGGGAAGCAGTTATGAAACTTCAACAGAGTCAACACTTATCCAGAAGATGGTTGAATAACTCAAAACAAGCAAAATCTAGAACAAAGCTGAAGTCTTTAATTAGCATTTATGTGCTGTCCATTTGACATTGTCAACTAACCGTACACATGGATATATCTAACTGATACATTATATTTATGCTAAGACTTCATCCAAAATCAGAACAAGAGAAGAACATAGACGGAGGAGCCTCGCACATTATTACAGGAACCCTTGTTTGTTTTCTCAACACCAGAGTTTCTTTTGGCATAGACATAATGGAGAAGGGTATGAGATACATGCATAAATTGAATGCGGCTGCGCCCCCGGTTCTGCTATCTCGTTCAAGAAGTTCTTCATGTCCAAGATTGGAAACCATTGTTGAAGAAGGAACAGAGAAGTTTGAAGCTCAAGTGGTGGTGTCAAAGAGGGTTTTATTTGTCTTTCCTGTGTTTGTTTCTCTAGTCTCTTTTTTCTTGTTGCATAGGAATTTATCCAGTTAAATATTTTATTTCTGGAGTCTCCTTTTCCCTTTTGTACATCAGTTGAATCACAATCGCGAATGCAATGTACTTACTTTTATCTTAATGAAATACGGAAAGACTCTTCCAGTCTGTTCTTATAACTTATTGTTACATGTTGAGAAGATTGAATTCCTTATTGTTACAGATTTCGTTATTAACATGGCAAGTTCCATACGACTCGAAACTTGAAGAATGTCTCATATTTATGCATGCATATCTGAGCTCAGGTATAATGTTGATATTGAGCTGGAGGAATAGAGAAGAGTGTATACAGGGTTGTTCTGCACTTAATTCCTTCCATGTTTTAGAGATTAACAGAAAAAGATGACTACTTAAAAAATGTAATTTCATTAGGTAAACTGCAATAAACTGAATGGATACGTTACAGTTACTACCAATGATTAACAGAACTTGAAACATGAAATTAATGATCTAGAAGTGCCAGTGAATTCATACATGCTTATCTCTTTATCAGTGGATTTTCCTTGTAATACCAATTACTATGTATGCTTGCTTGAACTCAAAAGACAGCAACTTTGACATGTATATAAAAAAATGGATGAGCCTGGAGCTCTATATTCTGCTTTCATATGTTTCTCTTCTCAATTTGGGATTTTCGTGCATAATATATTAAATGCCTTCCATGGATGTTGCCTTCTCTAATGGTGATTCATCGAATTGCTCCTCTTATCAATCATGTGTAGATTTTATTTCAACCAGTTTCCTAACTCTTACAATACAAGAGTATATTTCTAGCAACACAGAAATCGATTTAATCACTAATTAACAGCTTTGTGTTATGGTTAATTTTGCAAACCTTGGAGTTGTACGGGAATGAACATACAACCTTTTTAATCTCCCCTATCATAAGTTGACTTATCCGATCTTTCTTGAAAGGTTGATGTATTTTTTTCAACTTATCGATAAAATCGAGGGCTTGAATATACGTGGAGGAGGAAGGTGCCAATGCCAGTTAAGAAAACAGTTTATTGCATTCTCTAAGTTAATGTTATTCAGAACTACTTGTCATAAGCAAGACTTCTAGAACTATGGAAATAAAAGTAGCCAACAAAAGATCCAAAGAGTTCGGTAACGGTCTAATCTTAGGCTATTAACTCGTCAACTTAGCTATTTGCGGGCCAACTACCTCCTCCAACATCTCCGGCAATCATCTACTTCCCTCTCTATAGATATGGACGACCCTCTTCCATTCGCTCTTATACAATATTAAAACAACATTTCACGTTAAAAACCGGTTCTCATCCCAGAAAGCAGAAATAATATGGTGAAGGAGGTGAGTCACATGCAACTCTTTGGAGAAGTGGCACCATCCCTTTTCGTATCTCGTCATAGATGTTCAAGTTGTCCTAAGTTGGAGACAATTATTGAAGAAATACCTCATCAAAGCCAAAGCTTTGAGGTTTTGCTAAAGAGGGTCTTGTTTTTACTTCCTGTACTACTTTCTTTTGGGTCGTATTTCTTGTTGTATAGACATGTTTCAGGAAGAACATCTCTGTAATATGACGGAAACACTCCTGTTTTAGGTGAAATTAACTTGATTTCTATAAAACGTGCATTGTATACCTCCATAGCCCATCAATTGTTTTCAATCCCATGATAACACGATGCAAATCTTTATATATCTAATGATCAACCATTTCTGGACGTATCTATAGCTTTGCCATGCATGAAATTTCTATAAGACGCCGAGTTAAATTTATACAACTCAAAGATTCTAAGAAGGGGAAAAATTAACAAGGGAATTTGTTCATTATTCAATTTCCAAAGAAACAATTAACAAGGGAACTGTTCATTTCCTGCGTTAAATTAATCTTGGTGACCATTATATTCTATAACGGAAGTAGCTCCCTTCTTATTAAACAACCAGAAGCTGTACATATGGACGATTATACAAAGTCCATAACTGAACTGGACTGCTATGTGGTGGTTTCTTGCTAAATTCTTAGCATATTCGTTACAGAATCAATTGAGAAAAGTTCCTAGCAAGCACGATGTATTCATTTTAGTCCCTCCGAACATTCGATGCACAGTCAACAATGTAAAGTTAGGAGAAATTTCAAATTTCACTGAATGTTAAAAGAGTGGTAGAATTAAAAGATAACGAACAGTCTTTCGTTCCAACAAAAAGAATTAAAAAGCTAAGGATACAGACAGTCTCAGTTAAGGTTCATTAGCAGTATTTTACATGTGCTTAATCAGAATCGTAGTTCATAAAAGGTTGGACCTTTTCATTATTCAAGATGGTGTCTTGTGAGTTGTTTTCCAAAACTGAAAAACGTAATTTAGTTTTGTACCAGAATTTCTACAACTTCAGTAAGACTCTTCTATCTCTGTAAAAGGAAGGCAATAATGGAAACAGCTGTGTTCCATTATTAACCATGCATGTTGTTTGAAGAATATGTTCATTATCATTAACTTACCTTTGACTGCTTATCCAAACTTTGGCGTCCAAGATTAGTACTTACCGTCCTTGAAAGCCTTTTCGGTGGATTACCCTTCTAGATTTCCCAGTCGCCCTAACACAGTAATCCTATAACCATTTGGCTTTTCACTCTCCAATGAAGGGCTAAAACCATTTTTAAGTATTGTTTGTCTGGTATTTCATGACCAACTAACTAGTCATTTCTTTTCTCCCTATATATGTGTGCACTCATGCACCTTCCCTAGCCATCTTTCGATTCAAAGCCTTTTACAGTACTCCAGTTTCCTTTCAAGCCTATTTCCTGCACTGCCTTATCTAAAAGTAATCATCAAAGATTCTGTTCTTGGAGAAGATGGTGAGGTGGGTCAGAAAAATGTATCACTTGGGAGAAGTTGCACCAGCCCTTCTAATATCACCTCAAAGACGTTCAAGTTCTCCCAAATTGGAGACAATTGCAGAAGAAGGAGCGGAGAGGTTTCAAAATTTTCCTAACAGGTTGTTGATTTTTGTTCCTGTTGTGCTTTCAGTGGTCTTTTGCTTGCTGCTTGTTTCCAACGATCAGAAGAATGCACTCAGATGATTTCTTTTTACTTTTCTTTAGTTATTGGAATGAATAAAACAAAGTATAGTACAACCTTAATTTCCTCTGTTACCAAGAGAATAAAGTAAACTGTGAAACCTAATATTTCTGATATTATCTTAGTATTGTAAGCGTACCTTTCGACACACAATTACGATCGATTCAAATAAGTCATAGCGCAGAGTGATGCCTGGATTTCAAATAGTCAATTACTTGGAAAGTTTTGTTTGTGAGGAATACTTGGCATAGGTAAAGCAGCTTCTTCATCTAGATGACAATAGTATGATCATGTCATATGAAAAACAATTAATTAGTTTTATGAGAAGCTAGCAACTTTTTTTGTATGCTGTAAATTTCTATTAACACTTAGTTTCCAAAATGATTGATGCATGTCAATCAGTTGATCATCCATTCAGAAGATAAATTAGTAAATTAAGAGCCTCAAATCCACATGGTTAGCCATATTCTTTTACCTATGATAGAAGTTTTTAGTTCTTTCTGCTGCATAATGGCCTGATAACAGAATTATCATCATGGTTTCAGTATTTTTGGCATCACAGTCTTATGAGTCATCCAAACATGGAACCAGAAGTTAAAGATAATTATGAAGAAATGTTCCAATTCAGAGATCAAGTACCAAAAGGAAAAGAAAATTTGAGATACTAGAAACTAATATTTGCGAAAGCCAGACTGTTGAAAAAGCAAAAATTTTTACTATCTTCAAGCCATTCCACCACAGAAATTAGTACAAAGCTTTGGGAGAACCCTAAACCGACACCGTAGGCATAACATTGATATTTTCCTTTTTCTCTCCATTTTCAATCTTACAATACACAAATGAAGACTTTCACAATCCTCTGATGAATCAAATTAAGCCATTCCCACCATGACCAGATCTTTGTATAAGGAGAAAAATATAGCCAAAGACAAGACTAGTGGAAGAACGAACAACCCTCTCTTACGAGCAACTTCAATATTTTGAGAACAGTCCTCTTCTATAATGGTCTCCAACCTTGGATTGCTAGAAGACTTTCTGTGGGATACGTAAAGGGCTGGTGCTACTTCACCGAAAGCGTGGATTTTTCTCACCTCCCTCATCTGCAAAATCCCAAAAAGGGTAATATGATGACTCTAAAGTTTTTGTAATCCAAAGTTGGGCACTTTGAGAGAGGAGAAGGTGAGTTAAAAAGGAAGCTTGAGCCTTGGGTAGTGAAAGACGAAGGCAATGGATTCAGAGAGAGAGCTAGGAACGGTCTGTGGCGGGTGAAGATAAGAGTGGCTGTGATGAAAGATATATATATATACACAAGAAATAAGTCCAACAGAGGACAAATTGGCTAAAACAAAGGAACGAACCAGGAGAGGCCATGGAAGGTGTGGCGTTGGCAAGGTTTCTGGATTCAATTAACAACATTGACGGTGAATTCACGAGATTAAAGGTTTGAACGTGCGCACTTCATTGATTGGACAGGGAGCTGTATATTTTAAGAACGTGCTTTTGACCATTCCATAATTGGAGCAGGTATTTTAAGGATTTTCACAATAACAGGCGGCCCAAAGGCCTAAGCCTTGAATAATTAAAGAAAACGTTCAAGCTGAGTGGGTTCCAATCATCAACCAGATCTTTTATCTATTTCCCTAATATCCAATCTTTGAACTTTGGAAGGATTGGCACATTATGTATCTTTATGTAAATTCCTTAACACGGAGATAGCCTCACTGAGTTGGTAATTAGGATTCACGTCAAACAAAAGGTTCGTGTTGTTCGTTGAGTGATTTTTGCCACAAATAAGGAATTAACTCGGCCTTTCTCACACAATCTATTATGCCCTTTACGCATACTGTAATAGAAATATATTTTGCGGCCTTTTGTCATGCGAATTGCATATGCAGACGCTTTGATCAGGTAACTAGCTCATCTGTTCAATTCAGATTAGCTACGTCCTGAATTAACAGTTTTATCATATAGAATTACATAATCAACGGCAATCTAGGAAACAAGCAAGCATGAATCATCATTCTTCAAGTATTGCGCGAGATATACACATGAGCTGCCGCCGTAAATGCAAATAAAGGTCACTTATGATGTGATGACCAGAGGCCATCTAGCTCCACTAAGTTTCATCAACTGCAATTACGATATTCAATGCCACCACAAAGCAAGCCCTACTATCCAACATTCCAGCCACTACACCTATACGCTGTGTCTTCCCTTCTAACTAGAAGACAAAAGTGATTACAAAATCTGTAACCAGTAAACATTGTATACACCACCAGTATCTGTCCAAACTTCCTCTTCACTAGCCCCGTAGCTCAAACGGCTTCAGCATTCCCTGGAATATGTTACATAATTTGATAGTCGACAAGCAGATGTCGTGGGATTACTTTCCTCAAGGAGTTAACTCCTGGAATGCGCTTCTAAAGAAACATCTTAGCATACATGTGAATGGATTAAGTTAGCCATTGGAGGCTTCTTTCCGAGTTGCCATAATCTCTGGGTAATAAAACCTAACAATACTACCTGTAACAGTCAACAGGATATATACTCAGAACTGTGCCACAGTGGCTCTCCAACATGTACCTCTAGGTCAGGAAGTTTTATACATGAACATGTAAGATTGATCGGCCATAACACCACCTTCTTCAACTAGAAGTGCCTTTTCTATTCCAGGATATGTATGCTGTGTCTCCATATGGTCTGAAAACAAAATGCATCATAGGTGGGCTACAGAATTTTAGTAGCAGATAAAAAATAATTTTGGTGTGCATTACAGATCCAATAAAATAAGCATTTTGCACAAATACATTTTCAAAGAAAGTCAGTGGGCAAACTGAATTACACCAGTCACCACAGTTCCAAAACTAAACATCGCAATCTCAAATAAGAAAATTACAATGGTGTTCTAGATGAAAAGTATAGGATGGTTCGTTATTGTTCTTTTTATCTTTTTTTTAGATATACCGTAGGTGGAAGTTATGCCACAAGAAATTCAACAATAACCAGCCTGAAGATTACTTAATGTAATGTTTCAACATTCAGTTGGGTTGGCAAATAAACATGTAGATTTTGAGTAATATTTGTACAAATCCATTACCTTGGATTATTAACGTGTAGCAATATGAAAGCAATTGCAATGACTATAGAAGAAGAACCAACAAAAATGCAGGCAACCCCAAGGAAGTCATTCCTCCCTCCCAACCAACTCGATGTTGAAATAACAAGTTTCTTTTTTCCCCCAAAGCTGTATGCATTATAGTTATTCGTCAGCTTGACATCAATGACATCATCTTCTTCTAAATCCTCTTCAATTCTCCCATATAACTTCCGGAAGCTTGGAAGGGCAGCAGTCCGCATCCATACAATCAGATCTTCTTGATTGCTTAACTGTTAAAAACAATCAACCAAAAGCCAAAGGCATGAAAGAAAGAAATAAAATAACAGATGAGAAATCAATACTTTTTCAGCAGTATCTATAGAAACAGTTATCGCCGGGTAGACAGCTCTTAAAAGAATTGAAGGGCATGCAGGCATGGTAGAGGGTGTTTCATCAATATAACTCACAAAATAATATAACTCGCAAAATACCACTGAAGAGCATAATAGATTTAATAAACAATAGTGTAAATACAATGTAAATAGGCATGAGTGTTGAGCCACGCAAATAGAGTCCTGGTCTTCTAGGGGAATTTGAAATCTGTTTTGGGGCTATTATCTCTTAAGACAGAGTGGGTATTCAAAGACAAGAGAAAGTGAAAACTTGTTCCAAGGTAATTTCTTTTGGATGTTGCAGCAATTAAGTTGTTATGAACTTATTAATAGTTTTTTTTTTCAAATTATATGAAGTGCAATAATGTCATGTCCCAGTCCATTAACACTTACAGGAACATCTTGATGCAGCTTTCCACCACCTATCAGAGTCCCATTCTGGAAATTGAAGGGATATACTTGCTTTCCAAATTTGTGATCACGGTCACTTTTCCATGCAATGTTTTTCCTGTTGATCCTTAATTCTGCACCGCCACGAACAAATGTATATGTGTCATTAAATAAGCTCCACGCTATCAACCCACAAGGGACGATAGGTAGGCCATCATTAGATTGCTGGGGTTCACAGGAGCTTGTGTGGTTGTACTTCAGCCCATGCAAGAGCTGCTGATCATTTCTGCTCTTTACGTATCTGAAAAAGATTCAGAAGTTTTCAATGTACAAATTCATGAATCTGGGAATGCTGGGAGTAACACTCAGAAATTGCGTATCATAAATGAGATAAAAAACAGGAAACAAAATTTTCAGAGGAACCAGTATTAGGATCAAAAGATTTTTTTCAAATCAAATAGGGTCTGAATATACCCCAGCTGAAATTTCCCCAATAGTTTGCTTCAATGAAAATGAGGTGTTATTAGCTCAACCAACACTTTTATCAACAGTAAATAAAACTGAAGGAACAAAACTAAAACTTCTTAACCAAATTAAGGCAATAGACTGACTACTACACATGAAATAAAGACAAAGAACTCACCTACGGTGGTTTTGATAGAAATTATCAAGCTGATAGTATATGTATATTGGAGCTTTCATATATTTGGTCACCTGCATGACAAATCATGTAAAGTGAAAGAGTCAATACTGAAATTTTCTTCATAACAGCTGCCGTTGAGAGGTTTATGAACATCACCATCAAAGGCTACTTTTAATTGAAGAGAAAGATTAAGCAACACATTCCAGCTAGATATCCTTATACTTCAAAGATAACTGATTCATGAACAAATTGTAGAGAATCAATATGAGATAAAGGCAACGCCAACAAAAGGCATCACCTTCAACTGCCGAGAACAATTTTTGGAAATTGAGTCATCTTTGATATAAGAAACTTTGTTGCCTTTAAAGGCCTCAGGTACACATTCTGCATCATAGCGATCAACAATCTCCATGACCTAGAAACCAACACAACGTTAAATAATATTCTGCCCAAAAAATTTATAGCAAGAAAAGAGGAGACATCTTTTTAAGAAATTATTAAGCAAAAATGCTACTCACACTATGGGAAACTCGAAGAGTGATGAGCCCAACAGGAACGAATGTAAAACCCATCAACAAAAATATAGATACAACCTACCAAACAAAAACTTCATCAAGATCCATAAACAAAGGATATTTTTGTAATGAGAAGATTGAGATAAACGTTTTTTTAAAAAAAAAGACTATCCTCAGCCAAAAACGGATCAGTTGTAGCCTATTTGCACTTACCCATGCTGGTGTAAGCACAGGTTTACAAGCTGGAAGGCTTTGTTGGGTAAACTGGTAGAAAGCTGACAACAAAACAAGACAAAATTGATGGCCACAATCATATAATTATACCCAGTACGAAGTAAAAAGTGAAAGCAATGAAAGTGTTGACGCCAATTACTTCTATTTCGTCCTGTATGTATCGGAATAGTGCGAACTCCGGTGGAATCAGATGAAGTACTTCCACCATCCAAATCCATTAATGAAATCTCTTCAGTAGCACCAAGACACCCCCAATTTACAAGATTTCAAAATCAACACTGCATTTCCAACAACGGTGTCTTCATTTTACAATCCTAAATCACACAGTAACAACATAAGCACATAATTCAAATAAATCTAAAAGAATATCTTCGAAACTATTTCTTTACAAGCTCTAAGCAGTTATTATCAAGGTTATGATCATTAGAATTCCCATATTATGAACTATATGAAAGCAAGATGAAAAGGGTCACTCTGACTAAGCTAGCTCTAAGGAAAATTCATGTAAAGTCGTGATTTTCCTACGAAATGAAACAGAAGGAAGGAGTATGGAGAGTTGTACCAAGAAAACGAAGCAGGAACTGTTTTCACAGCGACTCTCCTGTTCTTCAGAGTGTTGAACATTAAAAAAAAAAAAAGATAGATAGATGGATGGAAGCTAAAGGGATCGAAGTCAGAGATTAGGAATTGAAATGGAAAGATGAAGCACAACAACCGTAAGAAGACAAAGAGGAAGGGGACAAGGGAAGCGAGGGATTGTCTCTGCTCAGAATTTTGGAATCTTATTGGCTTTCTTTGGCAAGGATCCTCTTTGCTTTTCCATTTTTAACATAATATTAATGGTTTGAAGTTTAAATAAAATTAAACATGTCAAAGCAACTTTTTCTTCCATTGTTTTACAGCAAGGTAGAGTCCTTCATTACCGTCTTTAATGCTATCCATATTTTGATACTAAAGAGCAAAGACTTTAATTTTCATAAAGAGAAGAAAGATTATTGTATATCGTAGCTTTGTTAAATTTATTACAAAAGGATGTTACCATTAAGGCTGGCTGACAATGTATCCGGCCGGCCTGGTTCCAAGATGGCCCGATTGCGACAAGGACAGCCCAGATTACAAAATAACATCGTTTTGTATTTATCATTTGGAATTCAAGG
>JAOSBN010000003.1:28991380-29013630 GCA_027563595.1 Erythroxylum suave
TACTTACTTGTGTTCTGAATTAAGCAATTTTTAAGGAAGAGGGTAAAACAAAAAAAGTATACACAATTCAACCCCCCTTCTTGTGTGATGATTATCATTGTACTAATTTGTGATTTACTTCAAAATGTTCCTTAGCAGCTTTAGAATTAGAGACTAGTTTCCTTTATCTTTCAACTCCTTGACTTTGGCTTTAAGGGGAAAATTGGATAGAGAATCTCTTACTTGTTGGTTATGAATGAGATCTCCTTAAACAATCCAATTATGAAACCATAAGGAAGCAGGATCTCCTGTCCTTACTTTATAGGTTGCATGTGGTTCCATAGGTTCCCTTAACTTCAATATCTTATTAAAGAACCAAGAGTAAGTAGGTTCAGGGATCAAGGCCTGGAAGCGATTTCCTTTAAGGATATAGTTGTGGAGCCATATGATCCACAATGATTCCTTGTCAATTAGGATTCATTATATCCTTTTTAGTATTGAAAATTTGTTGCTGCTATTGATAGGCTCTGATCCCAACCTTCCTTTGACCTTTGGCTTACATATATCTTTTGAACTTATTATAGCAACTCCTCCTCCTCCCACTTTTCCCCATAAGAATTGCTTCATCATCCTTTCCACGGTTTTGATGAGGCCATTTGATAAGAAAATATGGGAGGAATAGTATGTATGCTTTGAGGGAATTACAGTTTTCAACAATTGTATCTTACCATCATATAAGAGAGCTCTATTCATTTATGAGTCCATTTTTTCTTGAATTTTTCGTATCAGTGGAGAGAAATTTCTATACCTAAGTCTTCTAATGGAGATTAGGAGTCCTAAATACAGAAAAGGAGGAAATTTCTTGGACATTCTAGTTATACAAGCCATAATATTTGAAATATTTGATGCACTATATTACAAAATAAAGAAACTATTTTAGAAATTAATTCCAATATTAGAAAGCTTCTTGAACCTTCGTAAGGTATTCAACAGTAAGGACACTAAATACATACATACTTTGCTGAGCAATATAAGATCATCTACAAAGAATAAGTTTTTTTAGAGAGACAAACTTACATTTGGATTGATACATGAAGTTAGAGGTAGTTAAGACATTGTGCATCAACAAGAGTATAAACACCTCTATACAAATTATGAATAGAAAGGGGAGAGGGGGTCCCCTTGTCTGAAAGAATTTAGTTAGAATGCTATTGAACATGATTGCAAAAGATGGAGAGGTAATACAAGCTTTATTCCAATTTATATACATTGGAGGAAAATTCAACACTTTAAGTTTCTGTAACATGAAATTCTAGTTTACACTATCAAAATCTTTATAGCGATCCACTCTATTAGCATAATTATATGGAGAGTTTCTCCTATCATACCTTTCATAAGCTACTACGTGATTAGAATATTGTCTCCAACATGTTTGTTACTTAAAAAGGTACCTTATTTTCACTGATTATAGATTTTAAGATTGATTTTAGCCTATTAGAAATTTGTACAAGTTATTGGTTTAAATTCACTTAAGTAAACAAGATTGTGAACTTTGGGAATTAGGTATAAGAATGTTTTGTTAATCTCTTTCAACAAAACTTCTTGAAAAAATCATGCACTGCTTCCTTGACAATATTGCTAGCCTTAATCCATGTTTTGTGATAGAAGTTTCCATTCAGACTATTTAGTCCAGGTGTTGTTAAACCATTCATTTTGAATACTACTATCTTAATTTCACTATCACCCACTGATTTGATCGTTATTAGCATCCCCTTATCCTTATAGGAATAAATTGCCTTAGGTCTTGCACAAAGGTGCTTGAAGTCCTCGCAGATCCTAGTAGTTTTTTTTCCCTAAATCCATAGCTTCCTTACTAAATTCATCTTGTCTGCAGACCATTTCACTAGACTTAGTTTGTATAGAACATATTTTATTGATATTTCTTTAAGCTGAGAAAGCGTTGAAGAAAAATTTTAATCATATGTCTCCCTCCTTCATCCAGTTAACTTTAGCTCACTGTTAAATCAAGGAGTTATGATTGTTTAAATCTTGTGGGTATTGCTTAAGAGCAATTTTCTTCTTATTTTCCAGATTACAATCACCAGGGTTGCTAGCTAGTGACTTTTGAATAGAGGAGAGTCTATTATTGCCTTTCATATCTCCACTTTGGTGTAGCTTCTTTTATCATTCAATTTCTTTAATTCCTATAAGGTAGGTTTTATTTTTCACAGATGAACATACTTCTTTGTTCTAGACACTTATACTTTTAGGACTTTGTCTATTGATTCAAGAAAGCCTTCAACGTTAATAAGAAAATTATTAAATTTGAAAGGATGATTAACACTGACCTTTTTGAACCGATTATTAATATTAATAGGAGAGTGATCAGAGAAACAAGGATATATTAATAGAGCTTTGCTATCAGCAAAACAGGATAGCCTCTCCATATTCAATAAAGCTTCGTAAAACTTCTTTCAAATAAACCATATAGATGTTTTCTTATTGCTCTAAGTAAATTTGTGCCCTCATATTTACGATCAGTGAGTTCCACCTCTCTAATGGATTCAAAGATTTCCATATGATAATTGAGCAAATTACAATTTCCTTATACTTCTGTCCTATAAAATATAGTGTTAAAATCACCACAAACTAACTATAGAACTGAAGCTAAGCCTTTTATTCCTTTTAAGGAGCTCCAAATATCATTTCTTTGGAAAGAAGTATTGAATCCATACAAAAAAAAGAAGCTAAAACAATAGAATTTTCCATTTTGAAAGCCACCTTCAAGTGAATGAGATGCTAATTGGTTTTAACAGGCTCCACATCCATTAGAGAAAAGTTAATGCTTATTTTTAAGCCTTATTTTAACGCTTTAATAAAAAAGGAATGAATTCAGGTAAGTTAGATAAAAGTTTATTAAACTTTTAGAGTGATTTTGGATGTAAACAGGTTGAACATGACCTTATATTCGCTAAAATGATACCGTGTTTAATCCTATGTAAGCTACTAAAACAGTTATCTTCTTTAACAATTTGGCATGTGAAGGAAGACGATATGATATTCTATGGTCTATTCTCCTGCATTCTACTTCTTAGGAAAATTTATCATGTCAAAGACAAAGATCCAGGCTTCTTAAAACAACTTAAATATGGTCTTGTGTTTTTTTTTCAATTTTTTTTCTTTGGATGAACCCTCATACTCTTATTTTAAGAAAGATAAGCTTTGGTCCATTTTCTTATAACTATATGAAGTCATTTATAAAAATTATCAAGTTCACTTTCATGAGTTATAAAGTCACTCACTCAACACAAAGGCAATATGGTCCTATATTAATCCCACATTGGTAGTAATTTTTATGGAAAATATAAGGTTTTGTAAAAAAAGAGGGAGAGAGGTTGAAATTAAGAGGAGGATGAATTAGAAGCCGACTAAAAGTAGTTAGGATTAAGAAGAGACTAACTTTAAAGAAAAGTTAGAAGTCCATTAAGAAGATTAAGGTTTCAAGACCCATGAAAACTCATTCTTATTTTTTCATATTTATTGCGGGTTTTCTTTGTTTGAGAATGAACTTAATTGAAATATAGATCTATATGGGATGAATCCTATACTTGTTGTCTTTAATTGAATCTTTGATTTAAGATTCTAGTTTTCTTGAGAATTATTCATATTTACTTATTATGTAAAATTGAAATAGCTATCACAAAAGATTCGATATCAAATTTCATATAGAGAGATTAAGAAATCATAAGTGTGATTATATTAAAACATATGTATAGAATCCTAAAAGTGATTATATTAAAACATATGTATAGAATCCTAAAATTAGAGCCCTATAGAGCTCCTAAGTTAGAGTCATATCTATTAAGGTAATTCATTAAACAAATTAATATGTTTTTAGGAGTTTTTAATTAAAGAGAACTTTTGATCAATTAACTTAAAGATATGGCTATATGTCTTAAGAAAGAATATACTTGTAATTTTAGAATTATGTGTCAAAAAAATTAGGATTAAACATTAAATTAGGATAAATTTAAGCATAGGAAACATTTTAGAGGGATTCTTCATATGAATCTTATTTATTGTTTGGTTATTTATTCTTATGTATTGCATTGATTGATTCTTATTATTTATTTTAGTTTATTTAATTATTTCTTTAAATCAATTATACATTTTTATCATGTTAGAAAATGGGAAAATGGTTATTACTAATAGTTACTTTCTTTGTAGAATTGATATTGAAACTCATTGAAACTATACTATAAAAAATTATAAGTACATTTGCGTTAATTTTTTCTTTTGTTATTGTACTATTTTTGAGAAACATAAAATAATAATAAGTATTATTTTTAATATCAAAGTAAGAACTTGAGATTAATTAGAATTTCTAGTCCTTGATTCATTAATCTTCTCGTGTTAATCTTTTGAATTACTCTAAAATTGTAAGATTATTCCAACTGATAATTAAGAAAAGACAAGGTTTGATCTCATTCCAATAACATCAAAATATTCCTATTAAAAGAGTATCCCAACTTGCCTTAGTACTTCTGTAATATCTTTAAGACTTAGAGGAGAGTGATGTGTGATGTTTCATATGAGAGGTGGGTGTCAAATTTCAAATCATTAAGGAGAGGAGATGAGGAAGCCTTTACAAAATCATAGAAAAGACTATTACTCAACTTTTAAACTAGTTATTTTTAAGTTCCCTTAAACTTGAATTAGAGTTACTCTTAGGCAATTCTTAACTTGAGATATTATTGATGTATTAGAATAAACCTCTGTTGGTATGATATTCAGCCATAATGACAAGGGTAAGGAGTGACGTTAACAGTAAGGACATAAGTAACGAGCAATTATTAATATGCTTTTAACCTAGTTCTACATCAAAAGAGGTGGGGAGATTTTGAATTTTAAATTGGGAAATGATGAGGATGTTAAATATTTAAGAAGAAGATATTATAATATCTCACATAGGAGGTGAGTGTGAAATACCATATTAAAAATAGGAGGCGATGTATGAGTGCCACCTCAAAAATGTAAACTTCTAGTAGGTAGATTATATAAAAGATGGCTTATGGATTCTGAAGTAGATGATGAAGATGAGGGCTACTATCTATCATTACATTAAACATCTAATTAGGAATGGACAAGCAACTTAGCTATGGTATGAAAACTGGCTTGAGGTTAGAACTCTTATTTATAACTTTGAATATCTCCATATAAGGAACAAACTTCCAATTCATCTTAAAGTCTCTTCAATGATTTGCAATGGAGATTAGACAGGTAATTTCAGAGGCTTTAACTCTATAGTTACACTTTTACCTTGATTGAATGAACTAAGAACTTCAGATACTATCATTTGGTCTCTTATGTCTACGCATCGTCTTATGTCTACGCATCGTCTTATGTCTCCACGTCATCTTATGCCTTCTCATCGTCTTATGTATCTATGCACTTAATAAAACACATCAAAACAGTTCACACACTTCTATTATTATTATTATTTTACTTTCATCAAAATCAATAGAAGAAGTGGTCTTCTTAAGTTAACAATCTCGCCCTTTTTGATGATAACAAATAATCATAATATTAGAAGATAAAAGAATTATTAAAATGAATAATAATAGTATTCAAACGAATAATATGAAAACAAGCTACATATTTATTCAGACGATTAATGCAAGATATAGTGTGTATAACAATTTTTCAAAAAGAATTTTTTTTATTTCCACTATCTTCCCCTATTTGTTATTAATTAAAAAGAATATCACTTCAGATGCTTCAAAATTTTAGAAAAACATATATTAAATATCAGTGCAGATTATCTTGAGGTCTTGTTCAGTAGAAACATGTAGAAGTGCTACTTCCTCATGAAGATCACCCACCGAGTCTTTTAGTTCATCAACCTTAGTATTTGTTTCTTCAATATGTTTGGCTAAGGCTTCTTGAACTTCCTTTTTCTTTTGACTAACTTCAGTCCAATTGATGAAATTCTTTAAGAACTCTGAATTAACGGTATGATCTTGTAGCTTTGTACTTAATGGATGAAGAAAATCAAAGACAGATGGATTTTTAATTGAGTCGTCTAATTCAATTATTGTGATAGATGGTAATCGAAAAGATTATGTTTGGTGAGGAATGTCAAGATAATCAGGTTTGGGTAGTTTGAAAATTGGTTTTCCTAGAAAGTGTAGAATATCTTTGACTGAAGGAATGAAACCTAAGTGTTTAAAAAGAATAAGTAGATGTACAAAGGTTTCTAAGTAGAAACTGATACCTTTAATTGAGATACTTTTGTACCTTCCTTCTAAAATTGTCCCAACTACCTTGAAACTTTCATCTGGAGTAGGTGCGCCAAAGTTACTTCTTGATGGCCTTGATATGTGGTGTAAAATATAGACACCTACAAATTGAGCTGCATGACATACATTGTCTATATTCTTCATTGCCACTCGAATTTCTTCTTTCGTGAGATCATCTTCTTATCTCTCAGGGAATTTCTTCTTCTTTCCTTTGTCTCTACTGTATACCAGTTGTGGACATCTTGGTTATACATCTGGTAGAATAATTATTGTTGTTTCGTTTGTCACTGGGTAGATGGTATAAGGACTCTTCGTCATCTTTAATGGATATGGTTTTGCTTTATCATCTGGCAGAATACCATACAATCTTCTTTCTTCAGGGCTTAGAAAATGTATCATTTGATTGCTTACTGTCACAAGTTTAACTTGAGCCTTAACTTTCTGTATAAAAGGTTCTCTTATGATCACTGAACCTCTGTTGCGATTAGGCTTTGATTCTTCTATTATCTTCATCTTCAAGTCTTCTTTCTTCATTGGTTGCTGGGGATTATAAGTAGCTTGCTTCGTTTCCATGATCTGTGTCTTTTGTTGAACATCAGACAATGAAACCTTCCTTTTCTGAGTTGGTCTCGTCTTCTTTAGTTGATTTGTTGGCTTGGAAGAGAGTTGTAGTTGAGACTTCTTCTGCTTAAATACTAATTTCCTTTTTATCTCTATCTCTCTAGACAGTTGTACTAATTGCGTCTGAGGGATAGAGACAATTGCTTTGGTAGGGTGTTGCTGTTGTTGTTACATTGTTGATGCTCTATTACACTTTCAGAACTTTGTCCAAGAATAAGAGTTTTTTGCTTCTTCTGTTCTTGTTGTCGTAAGGTCATCAATCTTGGTGACCTTTTTGATTTCTCTGGTTTTTCTGATTGGAGCATCGTAGCCTTCCTCTTTAAAGACATTCTATGAGTTGGTTGTTGAACCAAACTTTCCTTTCTTTCAAGAATCGTCTTGGCTTGTAGTGGCTTATAAGACAATTGTTCACTTTTTACTTTTGCTAAGATTCTTCTGGACCACCAAGGTTTTGCTTGTAGTCTAGATGGAACATCTTCAATCACCCTTAGACTGTGCTTTAGTTATGAACTCTTTATTTGTTTCAGCTTCAGTCTTGATCACCATTTTGCGAATAGTAGAGGCATTGATAACACTATTAATGTTCAGCTTTACTATGTTTCCTCTATCAAGTAGTATTCTAGATTCTTTGAAGAATCTTGTCAATAACTTACTGTAAGGTAAAGAACCACTCTTCTAGTTATAATCCTCCTTAGTCTTTATCATGTATTTTAGGATTAAGAATGGAAGATTAATAGATTGGTGAGTGAGAAGATGAAATAGACAGTGTTTATTATTCATTGTCACCAAATCCTTTGATCCCACTCTTAGTAGAATACAGTGAAGAAGAATTAAGTGAAGAACCCTAGACTTTGGAATTAAGTTTGAAGGCTTCCTAACTCCTGGATTACTCGATCCATCTAGTTGTCGATTGATGTTGTCTTCATTCTGAACAATCCATTTTGTATTGGTGAGCAGTTTTGCTCCTTCATTTGGACATTCAGTAGCCCTCACAATAGACTCTTATGTGATAATCACCGACAACTTATCTACCTCTGATATCAAGGTGTCATCTACTAATTTTGCATTCTTCCAGCACTCATATACTTCATTTGGATACACTGGATCTCAGATTTTAAAGAAATTTTTGCAACCAGCTACTTTGATCTCAGGTTTAATATCCATTCGATCATCCTTCAGAGAAGTGAAATCGACAAGTCTCCCATAAACAAGAGATTTTGACATTCTTCTAATCTGTAATGAATAAACACTAAACACAGAGGTGTATTTTGCTTAAAGAAGCGAGGTTAGTATATACAAGATATTGAAAGAGAGATATGAAATGAAGGGGAGAAAGATTGAATTGCCTTTATTGAGAGCAACCTTGAAGCAAGTATGTTACTAAGAGAATTCTAGAATGAAGAGTGTTTTAAGTATTAGAGAATTTCTTTTTATAAACAGTCTTGAAAAGTTACTATTTGTAATGTTTGTGACTGATCCACAGGTAATCATAAGATTGATACTACAGAGTGAAAGTTACCGTTAATATTCATTCTTAAGAACTTACGACTTTTTTGCTTCATTAGGACGTATCGTCTGGGCCATGGAGTTTCAGCTGAATGGTCATTTAACATTACCATATTCAGATTTCATCCAATTTCCTTGAATTTTTCTTCACTTAAGGGTTTGGTGAAGATATCTGTCCATTGTTGATTCGTCTCAACAAATTATAAATTGATGATTCCTCTCTATATATAGTCTCTTATAAAATGATGTCTAACTTCAATATACTTTGCCCTTGAGTGTTGAATTAGATTCTTTGAGAGAATGATAGCACTTGCGTCTTCACAGAAGATTAGAGTTTGATCTTCTTAGATAGAATAATCTTCTAATTGATACTTTACCATAGTATTTGTAAACAACAACTTACAGTTGACATGTATTCAGCCTCTACAATAGAGAGAGCAATTGAGCTTTACCTCTTGCTTGGCCACGAAATTAGATTATGACCAAGAAAGTGAAACCCTCCACTTGTACTCTTTCTATCAATCCTGTCTCCAACATAATCAGCGTCACAGTATCCAATTAGCCTAAAATCTTTACCTTTTTCATACATTAAGCAAAGATCAGTAGAACCTGCCAAGTATCTCAAGATTCCTTTAACAGCAATATAATAGGATTCTCTGGGATCTGGTTGAAATCTTGCACACAAACAAGCACTAAACATAATATCAGGTCTGCTTCTAGTTAGGTAAAGCAAAGAACTAATAATTCCTATAAAAAAAGTTTGATCAATCTTCTCACCAACTTCATCCTTAGATAAGACAATTGAGGGATGCATAGGATAACATTGGTTTAACATTTTTCATTTTATATTTGACTAACAGTTCTTTGATATACTTTCTTTAATGGATAAAAATTTTCTCTTCAGTTTGAAAGAACTTTAATTCACCTATCATTCTCATTTCAAATTCACTTTTCATAAGAAACTCAAAATTTGAACATAACTTTTTAGAAGTTGCACCAAAAATATATCATCTACATATATTTGCACAATAATATAATCTTTTTTGATACTTTTCCGAAATAAAGTTTTATCAACTTGACCTATAATAAATTCATTTTTAATTAAAAAAACTAAGATGATCATACCATACACGAGGTGCTTATTTCAATCCATACAAAGCTTTATAAAGTTTATAAACATGATCTTGTTTATCAATGACTTCAAAATGGGAGGGTTGTTTAACATAAACTTCTTCATCTATAAAACCATTCAAAAAAGAACTTTTCACATCCATTTAAAATAGCTTTATCTTGTGAAAATTAGCATATGCAAGTAAGATCCTAATAGCTTCTAATCTAGCTATAGGAGCGTATGTTTCATTATAATCTATTCCTTCTTGTTGATTATAGCCTTGAGCTACTAATCTAGCTTTATTACAGGATACCTTTCCTGATTTGTTTGGTTTATTCTTGAATACCCATCTAGTTCCTATGATGGATTTATTGGATGGTTTAGGTACTAGAGACCAAACTTTATTCCTAGTAAATTGATTTAACTCCTCTTGCATAGCTAAAATCCAAGCTTCATCTTGGAGAGCTTCATCAATTTTCTTAGGTTCTAATTCAGAAACAAAAGCTACATTGGCCTCTCACCTAAATTTAGATCTAGTTCTCACTCCTTCTGATGCTTCTCCTTATCAGTAGGATCATCTGATGGTGAATCGTCTGGGTTACTGTTTAAGGGAGCAGATAGAGTTTCATCATGAGAATCGTCTCTACTATCAATTTTTCCGATCCCAATAATTTTTCCCTACTGGTTGTCTCCAAAAGTTATTGATCCTCCATGCTTAAGTTGGAGGTCTAGGAAGTCGCAAGCAGCCTCTGTCCAAGTACCATTGATGGTCTTTACTTTTTCCAAGTAACTACAATATATACTATATCCTTCTTAGGTACCTATATTTTCTTGGGTCCTTTGAGGTTAGTCTTATAATTATTCTTAGAATAAAAATGTTGTTTCTTTTTCCCTCTATTAGGAACAAACTTCCTATTTTGAAGAATATTACGATTATGAGTAGTATTTCTTCTAAAAAATCCTAAAACACTTTTATCATCTAGATGTCTATAACTTCTAATAATATTATTCATCCTTTTTGTGCTTTCTGTAAATTTCGATAAATCTACTGAAAGACTATTAATCCTTTATTTTAACTGATTAATCTCCTCAGATCTATCTATAGTTACTTTCATTTTTATATCGTCTACTTGTTTCTTAAGGCAAATTTTTTCTTCTTCTAATAACTTTGTTTTCTTAGAATTTTCAACACACTTCTTTTTTAACAATCTATATTGTTTCAAAATAGCACGTGAATCTTCTAATAATTCTAAATAAGCATGCTGAAGATCATTAAAGTTAGAGATTATCTCATCATCGCTTTCACCTTTAGCTACCAAACATATGTTTGCTTGTTTTGATGATTCTGAATTGGATTCAGATTCAGATGAATCCAAATCTTCCCATGTTGCCATCATGCCTTTTCTGTTTTCTTGACTCTTCTTTAGTTTTCTTTTGACCAAGGGGCATTCAGACTTGAAATGTCCTGGTTTATTACACTCATAGTAGACGATAGAGCTTTTATCATTCTTCAAATCGTCTTTGCTAATCCTTTTGAAAGGGGAGTCTTTATTTCCCTTTTTTTTCCCAAATCCTTCTAATTTTTTTTTAAATAAAAGTTAGCTCATCTTCATCTTCACTTGAATCTTGATCAGATTCACTGGCATCATCATTCTTGATTTCTTCAATCTTTAATGTTTTTGAAGATGTACTTCTATTTTTCTGCATCTTCTGATTCTTCTGACCAGCATTCAATGCAATAGATTTATCCCTTCTAGGTTTATCTTCTACATCAAGCTTTACTTTATGAATTTTCAAAGAACCAAGCAATTCATCCAGCTTTAGTTTGCTTAAATCCTTGGCCTTTTGCATGCTGTTACTTTGGGTCTCCATCTTTTTGGAAAACTTCTAAGAATCTTTCTGATATGGTCTAGACTATCGTAGATTATCACCAAAGCTTTAAGTCCATTAATAATTGTTTGGAATCGTCTAAACATTTAATCAATAAACTCATCATCTTTCATTTTAAAAAACTCATACTAATGAACAAGAATACCAATCTTGAATTCTTTCACCAGGTTTATGCCTTCATCTGCAATTGCTAATATGTCCCACATTTCCTTTGCAGATTTGCATCCATAAACCTTATCATATTCACTTCTGCTTAGAGCACAACTTAAAAAGAACTTGGCCTTTGAGTTTAATTGAACACGAGTTTATTGATCGACTGACCATTGTTCATGAGAGATGCTTTTCCCTTCGTAGTATGATGGAACATATGGACTGCTTTCAATAATATCCCGAAGATCAATGTGAGTGGATGCTATGAAGAGCTACATCCTGTCCTTCCAATAATGATAGTCTTCACCATTGAATGCAGGAGGTCTTAAGACGGAGGCACCTTCAGCTATAAAAACATGTGATTCAGCCATGGATCTTTTTCCTCACTTTGTAATAGTGTTTTTTGGAAACTTGAGCTCTGATACCAACTAAAGTAAATCACTTGTTAATATAGAAATCACTTATAATATGTTAAATACACAAGAAGGGTTAAATTGTGTAAAATCATCTAAGATAGTTACCTTTATAAACTTCTTGATTTTCTTGAAAACTCAGAAGATTACAAAACAACACACTTAATTTGTTAGAGTAATGCAATAGCAGAAATAGTATCTTTTTCTTCTAACTATAGAAATTAAAGAGATAAAGGTTAGAGAATGTGACACTACGGTTTATACCGGTTCGTCCTTAACCTTTGGGCTATGTCCAATACTCAGAGTTTATCTGAGATTTCACTATCTCTTCAACTTTACAAGTATTATTTCTTCTATCTCAGAGCCTCTTTAGGTCTCTTTCACAAAGTATTCTTTATTTGCTATCTTAACCTCTTCAGGCTCTAGCCTTCCTTTCACTAAAAAAGATACTATTTGAGCTTTTCTAAACTCACGCTACAGGTGTTCTTGATCTCTATCTTTCTTCTTTTCACTCAGGATATTTTTGTATAGTAAAATGATCAATAAAAAGTTGTTTTGTCTACGATTACACTGATAGTTATAGTCTAATTCGCCAATGGTCTTCTTGAAAAAAACTGCCTGTAAAATCTTTAGAGTTTTTTGTTGGCTGAGTCTTGTAACTACCTCCAACTAACTAACTATCATTGTAGATTATATCATCTTGACTTGATATGTATGCTTTGTCTTATGTCTTCGCATCATCTTATGACTTCGTATCGTCTTATGTCTCCACATCGTCTTATGACTTTGTATCGTCTTATGACTTCGCATCGTCTTATGTCTGCGCATCATTTTATGGCTGTGCATTGTCTTATGTCTATGTGTCGTCTTATGACTGTGCATCATCTTATGCCTTCGCATCATTTATGTCTGCGCATCATTTTATGACTATGCATCGTCTTATGTCTACGTATCATCTTATGACTGTGCTTCATCTTATGCTTTCGCATCGCTTATGTCTACACATCATCTTCTGATTTTGTATCGTCTTATGACTATGCATTGTCTTATGCATCTGTGCACTTAATAAAACACATCAAAACAGTTCACACACTTCTATTATCATTATTATTTGACTTTCATCAAAATCAATAGAAGAAGTGAAGTCTTCTTAAATTAACACTAATTTATGTTTTAAAGTATAAATTTCATTTCAAATATAGTTTGAGAAGGCATATTCAAATGGTTAAGTTTCATAGTCACTACTATAAAGAGAAAAATTTTTAGAATCCACAAAAATAGAATGTCTTTAGTATAAAGTTTCTATTTTAAGGTAGCCAAAAACTAAGGCTAAACATCTGAGAGTGAAGTTTAAACTACAAAAGGTGGAACCAAAAGATCGATTTACTAAGGACTAAAAAATGTTCTAAGTAGAATAGTTGGTAAGGATGTAAGAGTAAAGGATCTAGATAATAATCTTCTTGAAGAGTTCTTTGGTTGGAATCTTAATATGAGTTAAGGTTATACCAACATTAGCAGTCCTATTCCACCTCCATGTTCTATAATATCAGGAAATTTTATAATGGTTGGAACATGAGCTTTGTAACTTGTTTTTAACATTAGGTCCCAAAGAGACCATATAAGATGTCAATTATCAAATTATAAGTAACTGGATTGACCATATCTAATTTTGTTTTTAAAGAACCCTTTAACTTGTTGTCCTAGGTTAAGAAGTCTAGTCCAAGTCTATAAGGTTCTTATTCGTATTCTTTTTACACCTCGAGCATGACTTCCTTTCTTAAGCTCGTGACATATCATTATTTAGTAGTGGAATCCAAAGTTTTAAGTTTATTGTTAAGATGAGGCTAGATAAATGTTATTATTTCTTTACATAACCATAAATACTAAAACTCTTAATAACGCATATTTCTTCCAACCATAAGTTAAAATCAACTATCCATTTCTTAAATCCAATGTAATAAACAATATCAAAATTTTTATAAGTTTACTAGAAATTAAGAAACTATATATCTAAGAAACAATAAAATTAATCTAACATAAAATATAACTCATTCTCCTTTTGTGTCTCTTTTATGGGTTCCTTATTTAAAATATACAAAGTTTGATAATCTGCCACCAAGTTGAAAAGATAATGAAACCAGTACTATAGTCCAGGATAGTAAGTATAAGGGCTATATCAACTTTCTCTTTAAATCTTATAAGCTCTCTTCATACTCAAAGTTTCATTGAAACTTTCACTTTTTTCTTAGTAATTTGATCAAAGGTCTAACTACTAAAAATTTCCTTTAAAAAATTTCTTGCAATATTCTATCATATTTTAAAAACCATAAAACTTAATCATTACTCTCTCTTATTACCCTGACTTTCCCTAGATCTACTAATATACCCTTTTGTTTCGTCATTTTCCTTAGAATGATATCCTTCAGCCAAAATCACATTACTTTAAGTTGATATGGAGCTAATGCTCCCTTAATATTTATAACATAACCCTTGCTTTTGGAATAAACTAAGATGTTATTTATGAGTGCCACTATAAACTGATCCAATAAGGGTTTGAACATCCTATTTATCAAATCAATAAGTATAGAACTTGAATTAGTTAATCTAAATAGTATCACCAAAATCTCAATATCCTTATAATGAGTCCTAAATGTTGTCTTTGTTATATTCTTCATCTTGATCATCACTTGATGATAACTTGAATTTAAATCAATCTTTGAACACCCTGGCCCCCTAAATTTGATAAAGCAATTCGTTTATCATTGGCAAAGGATAATGATTTTCAACATTACCTAATTCAAAATTATGTACTAGTTACACATCCTTATGAAGCCATCTTTTTTTTTTAATAAGTTGTATTGGTGCACCTCAGGGAGATACATTTAGCCTAATATACCCATTATTTAAAAGTTCTTATGATTATTCCTTTAACTCCCTCACTTGTATAAAACCCATTTGATAAGGAGCCTTATAAGTTGGACTAGTACCTAGAAGTGTCTCAATTTTAAACACTAGCTCTCCCCTTCAGTGTTAAACCTAAGAATTCATTAAAAAATATTAAGAATTGTTTCATGTATGGAATACTACCCAACTCAACTCCACGTTCATTCATATCACTTAAGGCTTCTAAAAACCAAGTTCTCTTATGTCTTACCATTTCTTCAAATTTTCTAGTCTCCTTAACAAAATAAAACCTCTTGGTTCTTAGAATGATAAGCTCCATTTGTATTTATCATCAATCTGTAGAAGAATAATGCCTCCCCAATCAATTAACTCTTGGAATAGCCTCAAAATCTCGCATGAGTAAAATAATTGGGTTGATTGACAACTCCACTTCCTTTATGTTCAATACGTAATATTTGCATACTTCCTTCACTACCATGGTCCCCCTAATATAGGTATTCACAAATAAATTAACTTGCAAATCACAAACATTCTTCCCTACCATTCTAGTAGATAATAAACAAAAGGGAACATTCACTACAAGAAATTGTATTTTTGGTTAAAGTAAAAGTTGTCACTAAAAGAAGTAATATTGGTCACTATTATTAATAGTGTCCAATCTTTGAAGTTCACCTCTTGTCACAAATACCTCCGTCACTAATGAAATAGTGACTAATTTAAGAAATGGCCACGATTAAGCAACACTTTTGTGTCACAAATACTGACTATAATTTGTGAAATGTGTGACAAGACTGTATGGTCACAATAACTTTACATATTTATGAAAAGTTTATCGTCACAAATAATATAAAGTAGTGGTGAATTAAGTCATAACAGAACTTTATTATATTGTGACAAAAGTGCCGACGCTAAAACCTATGGAATGTATGACAACATTATATGGTCACAATAATTTTACATATTTATGACAAGTTTGTCAACAAAAATAATATAAAGTAGTCACGAATAAAGTCATAACAGTTCTTCATTTTATTGTTACAACCTTATCAGCACTAAAATAATTATACATAGTGACAAAAAATTTGTCACTAATAATATTTGTATCAGTGTCCATTACTTCTTGGTCACAAATATTTTAATAAAAGAATTTCAACATCATTTCATCACAAAAATGAAAATTGGTTCTTACAAAATGTATTATCACTAATGTGTTTATTATTATCTCAATGAAACTATCAATTTATCAACTAAATTATGTTAGCTATAAAAGAAATTTGCATTAGTGGCTATATTGTCTAACGAATTTTGTCATAAGTATGAAAGTTATATACTACAATAATGTTGTCACTAAATAAAGAATATATGTTACTATTAATTTATCACTAATGTATTTGTGTTTGTTACAAATAACATTATTAAATTTACAATTTAATTACTTAATCGATAAAAAATTTTCCATTAGTGGCTATAAAATAGAAGTTGTCAAATGATACGGATTTTTAGTGCCAAGATATTATCAGACAAGCAAATAAAAATTATTTGTACATATAAAACATATAAAAATCACCAAAATGTACAAAATTATAATTTCCAATATATAAAATTGGAAATTTTAATATCCAAGAAAATTATTTATTACAATTATCTCAAACTAATACGTACTAATTTAAACTAATACTCTTTAAGGTAAACTTTCTAGGCAATTCTTTAGGATAAAGTTCACTGTTGATTTGTTTCCTACAAAATAAATAAAAATAAAATCAGTTAATTAGTTTCTAAAATATTAAGCTATAAATTTAGTACTAAAATTTTATAATAATATAATGATAATCATAAGAAGTGATACTAACTATTCTAGATTTTATAAATTTATAAACTTACATGAGTAGTTAGGGCTTTTGATGTTATGGCACTTGATAGATCTTTAATTAAGACAAAAGAATTGAGTAACAAACTAGAAATTTGTATTCTACAAATTTCGATCTAATCCCCTGTACAATGATAAGCATTATTTGGAGTCAGTGAATATGGAACACCAATTTAAACTCACGATAAGGACATGTATTGGTGAAGGGATAATGAAACAAACCTTTAGTTCCATAAGTAACTCTTTGCCATAATGAAATCCAACCAATGAACAAACTTAGTTCCTTTTACGAAATGAAATTGCTCAAGAATACAACATTGCTTGACAATGAATGACAAAACTTACCAATTGGCTGAATTTAAGAAGTCTACATATCTTTGCATAAGAGAGCTCTGTATATGAAATTTGTAAAGATCAGCACAACATTTCATATACATATATATATCATTATGGATTCTCATCCTCTTACTTACCTTTAAATTACTGATTATTACATTAAATCTATTCAAAGGAGTGCCCGTTGTTGAGAACCTGCCATTCATACAGGTTTAAGTTGATATAGAGGAAGTTCCCTTGTTGTATATGAAAAAAGAAATCCCTATAAGATGTAACGAATTAGTATATACCATGTATGTGTGTTTCTGATTCTATAATAATGTTTGCAGAACTAACACCTTCCTCTTCTATGTTGTCTTTAGCCACAAAATCCAGATCTACAAATTTAGTTGTGACATTATAAATATGCTTTATATAAGCTGCAAAACTAGTTTCTTTTGATAGGGTGTTGCAAAAGACTGCTAAATAAGAAACTTACATCCAAGCAAGAATCAGTCAGACCTCCATCATCAAGGAGTATGTTTCTGAAAGGTACAAGTATCGTCCTGTATATATATGTACATAAAGTAGTCAATGAATGAGGTAAGAGACATAAACATCAATTTATGTTTCAATTGATCTTACTTCTCTTTAATATTAGATATGCTTTGATAGGTGTTAACCTTAGGCTTAGCAGACCTCCATCATCAAGGAGTATGTTTCTGAAAGGTATAGGTATTGTCCTGTATATATATGTACACAAAGTAGTCAATGAATGAGGTAAGAGACATAAACATCAATTTATGTTTCAATTGATCTTACCTCTCTTTAATATTAGATGTGCTTTGATAAGTGTTGACCTTATGTTTAGTAGAGTTGTGATATTTGAGCCTCTTTGTAGAACTTCCAGGAAAGAAGTAACAACCTCTATGCTTTATAGGCTCTTCATCTTTCCTTTTGATTCAAGGCAAGCTCTCAATTTTGCTACTTAGATAAGTGATTCAAATTGGACTTGGATTAAGTGATGCAAACTAGACTTACATTAAGAAACAAAGAAATTAAGTTAAAAAATTGATTTCATAACATTGACCCGAGAAGCATCAATAGTAGATGAAGAACAAAAAGATGAGAAAAAATGGGAAAAGAAAGTGAAGGAACTCATATATTCTAACAAAACTTTAAGGTACCAAAGATCATCCTTATATTGATCTGAATGCCAAAAGGTACACACATATTGTTCATAAATGGCATTGATTCCAAAGCAATCTGCTCCAGAAGTAAACACCTTATGACCCATTTGATGCAACTATTTTGTTTCAAAGAATATAGAAAATATTAGATTAGAAATTAGCAGTTGAAGAATCATATCAAGCAAAACCCAGAAAGTTGACATGTTAATACTCACTGAAGCCAAAGAAGAAGTGGGTCATCACCTTTATACTCATCAATCGCCTCGATTAAATGGCTGGAGAGTACACATTAGAGATTTAGTTTTCATTAGAAAACAAACTTAAAGAAGAAGAATAGCAGAAGGATCTTAGAGTGTAAAGGAGAGAGTTCTTAAGATTATTGTTAGTTTGGAATTTTAGGGTTCAATTTAAGACATGAACATTTCGACCTCTTTTCAATGGCTTGACATTTTCCTTAAACTATTCCCACTCGTTTCCAAGTCTCTTGTTTGGAAGCAAGGAACTCTGTCTAGGGATCCATCCATCCTTCATCTTCTTCTTCTCATACCTTCTTGATTATATTATTACCAACAATCGTCTCTGCCTCCATTTCATCACTTGCTCCAACATCTCGAGAGGATGAAATTTGAAATGAAAGACTAAAAGAAAACCCACCTTTAGTCTTGGATTTGAAATTCAAAATTTAGCCCAATCTACACTTGTAACATCTACACTTGGAAGCTATTCCACATGCTTGTTTCATAAATATACACAAGTACCAATAAATATGCTACGAAAACATAAAGTGTACTGTTGATATTCTCATTAATTGAACCTTGAAAGTAGTAAGAGGTGTTCCTCGTCTCTTCTAACTTTTGTAAAAGCCAACACCTGTGTGAGGTAGGATTAGTGAATTGATTTTGGACCACGATTACCTGCTTTTTTCAATTCCCTTTGAAATGTACCGATATAGTTAGACCTTGGATCCATATTTAACAAGATCTAACTACAATTAAATAATTGGATTGTATTGTTATTATTTAATTAGCTTCTGTATTGTCATTTCCAATCATCTTTTTTTTTGTGATATCAACTTTCAATTGGTTGATTTTAATTTTAAAATTTTGATCAAGCTTCTATGACTTTTCACGATAGCTATCTACAATTTTAAGACTATATTAATGTTGGATTCTTCAGGACCTTTCCTTCAAGATTCTATGAATTACATATTTAATATACATTTAATTTATTACATATTTAAAAATAAATAGCTTAAAAATAAATTCAATAAATAAATTCTTTAAATTCTAATGTATTTTTCCCCTTTCAAAAGAATAACATCTCCAAAGTTTGTGATTTTATTTTTTTATAAAAATTATTCCTATATTAGAAGAAAAAGAATTTAGTCTACTATCATCTGAAATACTTTTAAAATTTGCAATGTAAATTATATTCTAATTGCAAATAATAGTAATTATTATTATGAAGAATATAATTATAATTATGATTATATTTATAATAAAGAAACCACGTTCACAATATAATACAACTTAAACTCAAACATGATACGATGAATTTAAAACCATGCCTAATCGAAAGATGATCAGGGCTTGACTTAATAGTCCAGTTGTGATATAATAAAATTTTGAATTAAATCGATATTATTTTAATTACTTAATTTTATGAATGATGATGAAACAAATTCAGTAAGTGAAGATGAGGAAGGCGACGGTAACAATGGTCGAGCATTGACAAGAACTTTGTTTTTAAATTTTGAATGGGATAAGAGTTTTGCTTAATATTTTGGAACAAGATTTTCATTATATTTAAACATTTATTTATTTTATTTTTATTTTGATGAAATTTCAAAGTTATGTTTAGAAAAAATCTATTGATATGTAAAATATTACTTTTGGATTATTAATATATATGGTTTAAATATTTTATAAGAAAATATTTAAATTTGTTTGTAAATAATAATATTAAAAAACTGTGACAAGTAGTTTCTAGTTCTTAAAATTCATACAATAATGACAAAATTAATCATTAGAGCGGTTAATTTTAGTATGTTTTTATAACAAGAAATAGTTATCATTAATTTGTTACATTTATATTGACAATAACCTTTATAACAAAAAGTTGATGATCAAGTAACAACAAAATTTCTTATCAAAAAGATTGCGAATAATTGTGACCATAGTGATAGTTTCGTTTTTATGAAAATATTAAGTAGACACTAACTAATTAAATTTTTATTGACAAAAGTTTTCATCAGAAAAAGTAAAATATCGTGTGACAGTAAGTTGTTTCGTTACAATAAGAGAAAAATATTAGAGATTAAACTGTGTTTTGCCACAACAAATAGAAAATATTAGTTACCAACATATGTTTTTTGACAATTACAATTAATTCCTGCCAAAATTATTTTGTCACCAAATTTCATAGGCTTTTAGTGGAAAAACTTTGTGATAAAATTTATTTTAGCATTATTAATATATTAATGGTGACAATTTAAGTGTGAAAGATATTAAATTGCCACAATTACCACTATATTAGTGACAAAAATATAAATAATCATAGATAATCTAAACAATAATGTCAATCAATTGTCTTAGCACTAAAAAATCTCGTATTTGTGATGACAAAAATAGTTAGTCATAGACAAATTGTCACTAAATTATGAATAGTTGTGACCATTGGTATAGTTCAGTTATTATGACAAAATGAAATAAACACTAATTAATTGAATATTTTTTAGCAAAATTTTTTATCATAACAAGTAAAGTATTATGTGACAATTAATCGTATCGTAACAAAAGAAAAAAAAAGTGACCAAATTATATTTTGAAACAACAAATGGAAAATATTAGTTACTAACATATATTCTGTCACAATTACAATATATTCCCGCCAAAATAATTTTAGCACCAAATTGTATAGGCTTTTAATGACAAAACTCAGTAATAAAAGAAATTTTGACACTATTAATGTATTAATAGTGACAACTTAAGTGTGAAAAATACTAAATTGTGACAATTACCATTGTATTAGTGACAAAAAAATAAATCATCACAGTAAATTCAAACAATAGTGTCAATCAATTGTCTTGTCACCAAAAACCTCGTATGTGTGACGAAACAATTGTTAATCACAAAAAATTGTCACTAAATGTCTTAACTTTTGTAGTGATTCTTGGAACTTTATCTGTATGATAAAACTGAGGAACTTGTAATATCCCTAGATTAAATATAAACTGGTAAATAAGGAAAACATATGTTTCTGATATGGAAATTGATCTGATCTAAGTCCTCTCATATTTAGAAATGAAATCCTTCATTTAAGAAGCACAATCCCCACTAATGTTAAAGTCTCTTCAATCATTGAACATAGAGAATAGTATGGAAATTTAAGAGGTTTCCCCTCTTTAGCAGCTTATTTACCTTAACTCTAACATCTATATAAGGAGTATAGTATTTTTTGGACTTTAAATTTTAAGGGGATCACTACAAATTAATCTCACTATAAAATCTACAAAAAAAGCCTAGGATATGTACCATGGTTTGATTTACTTTAGAAACACTCCCTAAACCCCAAAGCTTCCTTAATCGCTTGGCTTATGATAAAAAATAAAATCAAAACTCAACTTAATAGGAAAGTCTCTTAAGAATGCTCCACCTTCTATCTACCTCGACTCTCTTCACACACTACATGGCTACTGTGGTAATCTTGACAAAGACTCTAACCATTTTGCCTTATGTTGTACACAATCAAATCACCTTCTATTACTCATCTTCTCATTTCATCACTTACTTTGACCTAGTTTTTTTAGCTAGTTTAGATAGCCTACCTAAACTCTTTCCACTGTTGGGACTGACAAGTTACCATTAATGGTAATATGTCTCCCATAAAGGCTCAACCCTCACCGCCCAACCTTTCATCAAATAAGGAGCTATCACCCTTACCAAACACTTCTAAAATGTCGCAGCTCATCCTCTCTTCTTTGTCCACACCTCAGTAAGTTGAGAA
>JAOSBN010000003.1:29024869-29034910 GCA_027563595.1 Erythroxylum suave
TCTGCTTTTTGCTTTCGTCTGCTTTTTGCTTCCGTCTGCTTTTTGCTTCCGTCTGCTTTTTGCTTTCGTCTGCTTTTGCTTTCGTCTGCTTTTGCTTTCGTCTGCTTTTTGCTTCCGTCTTATTTTGTTTGTCATCAAAATCTTTTTATACGTGAAGTCAAAATTCTGACTTAACACTGGGCACTGTTGCATCGGGTCAATCATGATTGACAACTTCGTATCATTGCAACATTCATTCGTTGCAAGTCTACTTCTTTTGTCTTACCTCTACCTCGTTTTCTGAAGCCAGTATTAGAACCTGAAAAAACAACATAATGATTAAAACACACTAAAGATGTAATGAGAGTATAAATGTAAATATGCTTGGTTATCAATAACAAACCTGAAGATCCCTTATGACTACTAGACGATGTTGGTAAAGGTTGTTGTTCCTGACTTTCCGAATGCGATGATGCAATTGCTGGTTGTTCTATTGGAGAAACTTTATCGCCCGTTACCACCCTCTTCCCTTTGTTACAATTAGGTGTCATTGTAATCAACTTGTATAAAACATCAACAACATCAAACAATTATCTTCTTAGCATTTGAAACAGCAAAAACAATTTATCTATAGAAATCGTCATAATCAACAATTTGAAAATCATGAACTACCACAAAAACATAACTGAAACATTAAAAATATGATTATAGTTATCGTAAATTAACATAATTACAACATGTCAACATCAACAACATAAGACCTATAATTATGTTATTAACAATTGAAACAATACAAACAATGAAACTTACATTCAATCATCATCATTAAGTACATGTTCGTTTGATTCTTCATCACTAATATCTTCCACCAAATTATCGTCATTATCATTAAAGTCATCTTGAGTATAGTCTTCATTTATTTGTAAGATAAGATGAGGTTGGACTTCATCCAGTTGAACTATGTTGGTGACGATGTAGTTTTAACGTCACTAAATATTAAGCATTTGGTGACAATTTTTCGGTTTGTCATTAAATGTTTTTTCTTGTGCGACGCTTCGTTTTTTGGTCGGTAAACGTCCAGTTTTAGTGATGACTTGTTTTTAATGTTGCAATATGTTCTATTTTGGCGACAAATTGGATTTCATTGCCAATTAAATTGTCGTTAAAAAATCCGTTTATTGTAGTGAAATATTCTTTCTTCTTGCTTCTTCTGCTTAATTCTTGGAGACAGTTTCTACTCTGCCCTTTGGAGTGCACCGAAGCTGGTGGAGAAGGCGTTAACCCTGGGGTCCTATTGTCCTACTACACTATAGAGGGGAAATTTTCGACTTAGGAAAGTGATTTTTCAAGATGTCTTGCATTCAGATAAGTCATTTTAATTTTATTTTTTTGTTATTTTCGCTAACAATCTAAGTCAGGAAATTATAGCGATGCTACTGTTATTCGGGAAAATTATTTATTGTGTTACTATTGTTGTCAGAAATTGTGTTGTTCTGCTTGCTCTTTGTCGGGATATTTTCTATTCTTGCTATTGTTTTTAGAATTGCTACTTTTGTTGGAAATTACTGTGCTTTAGTTGCTGCGTTAGTCGAAATACCAGTTGCTCTTACCGTTGTTCTCTTCGTATTATTTGATTATTTTGTGTGAGACATCTTTGCTTTGGGATTTAATATGTCGTCTACGAATGAGACCAACGTAAGTTTTATACTTACTGGTCCCCACATCGATTTTGCCCCTATCACTGTAACCCAGAGGAATATACCTAACCATACCAGATTAGAGCCTCTAGATGGGAGAAATTTTAAATGATGATTTGAAAAATTCTATTTTACTTTTGACATTATGAAATCGATTATGTATTGTTTTAAGAAATTCTTAGTAACAATACCGACCCTAAGAGAAGTAAGGATAACCGCACCGTTAAAGGAGTGTTGCTCAACCATATGATAAACTCATTGTTTGATATCTACTGCAAGTATAAAAATGCCAAGGAAATTTGAGATGCTTTAGAAGTGAAATATAAGACAAATGATATCGATACTAAGAAATATGCAGTTGCTAGATGGTTAAAATTTACTGTTGTTGATGATAACCATAATTACATGAGTATGAAAACCTAGTTACTGAAATCCTTGTTGATGGTATGTGAGTTGTTTCAAGCTAATGCCCTTATTGAGAAACTACCTGTCTCATGAAATGAGTATAAAAACCAGTTGAGGCATAAAAAGAAAGACATAAAACTTCAAGAGTTGATAACGCATATAAATTTTGAGGATGCCAATCGTACACAAGATAAGACCAAATCACTCACTCTTGTCCCTACTGTTAAGGCTAATCTGATAGAATGTAGAAATGCAAATAACTTCGAGAAGAATAGTGGACAAAACAACTCTTTCAACACTAACAAGTATAAGATCAGTTTAAGCGCAAAATGATTTATGGTGACTGTTGGTAGTGCTACAAACCAGGCCATCCTGCTGCTCTTCACCAAGCTAGAATGAATCATGAAAAGAAGGGCCAAGGACAAAAACCATGATAGTTCAAGAAAGGAAACCAAAGGGATGCCAACGACGTGATCGGAAGAATTTTTATAAGCTTCAATCTAATATGGTCGAAGCTAGTGATGATGAGGAGATCATTACTACTGTGGTGTCCAAAGTAAACCTTGCCATAAATTTGGTTGAGTGGATCGTTAACACAAGAGCCACATGACACATCTACACCAACAAGGACCTGTTAAAGGAGTTGAATGATACTGTTGATGGTGAATTTGTATACATGGACAACTCTAATAGAGTTCTAGTCCAAGGAGTTGGGAAGGTCACTCTCAAACTCACTTTTGGAAAAGTATTGGTGTTAGAAAATGTTTTATTAGTTCCTGATATTCGTAGAAACTTGATTTCTGAAGCATTACTTAATTAAACTGGTGTGAAACTTACTTTTGACTCTGATAAGCTAATTTTTACTAAGAATCATTTACTTCTTTTGCTTATATTGTTGAGTATCTAGACCTATGACACTCTATACTTAGGCATGTGAATATGAGGTTAATTAAGAGGATCTAAGCTTAAACTTATCGCCTATCTAGATCATTAATGAAATAGAAAAATGTCAAATTTGTGTTGAGGCTAAACACTCTAAGAAATCTTTTAAGTCAGTGATCGAGAGAGAGTCACAATTGTTAGATTTGGCACATACAAATTTGGGTGGTTTTAAGAATAATGTGAGTAAAGGAGGCAAGAGATATTATATTGCTTTTGTGAATGATTGTTCTCAATTTACTAAGGTTTACTTATTAAAAAATAAAAGTGATGCAGAGGAAGTGTTTAGGAAATACAAAGCTAAGGTTAAGAACCAATTAGAAAGGAAAATTGAGAGATTAATATCTGTTTGAGGTGGTGAGTATAGTAATAATTTCCTTATTGATTATTGTGGAAAGGTTGGGATTATTCATGAGCTTTCAGCCCCTTATACACCTGTACAAAATGGAATAACCGAGAGGAAAAATTGAACACTCAAGGACTGATAAATGCAATGATGATTTCCTTAGGATTATTGGATTTTATATGGGGGAAGCTATTCTTTCATATTATTATGTTCTAAATAGAGTCCCTCATAAGAAACTAGATCAAACCCCTTATGAAATTTGAAAAGTTTATCCACCTAACTTGCATTTTTTGAAAGTGTAGGGGTGTCTTACTAAGGTTGCTCTACTTGAACATAAAAGCAAGAAAATTGGGCCTAAGACCATTGATTAAATTTTTATGGGATATGCCCCTAATAATGTTGCCTATAGATATATGGTTAAGGAAGAGGGATCTAACACATATGGACTAATTATGGAGTCAAGAGATGTAGTGTTCTTTGAGGATACATTTCCTATAAAAATGAGTATGCAAGTTCCTAGAGAGTCTGTCCTTAGTTCCTCTACTAATGATGATATAGAGGAAGAGGAAAATATTGAACTAAGGAGAAGCAAAAAAGCTAAAGTACCCACTAGTTTTGGTTCTGACTTTATTACTTCCTTTGTGGTGAAAGAACCTGAGGAGATAGATGATGGTTTTGTGGTGACTTATATTATTAAGGAAGATCCTAAAACTTATGAGGAAGCAATGAGATTTGCGAATGCTACATTTTGGAAGGAAGTCATAGATAGCGAGTTAGAGTCAATCATGTCTAATAAAATTTAGGTTTTAGTTGATTTACCTCGAAGGTGTAAGCCTTTAGAGTGTAAGTGGATTTTCAAAAAGAAATTGAGACCTGAAGGAACCATTGAGAGGTTTAAGGCAAGACTTTTGATTAAAGGATTTAAACAAAAGGAATGATTGGACTTTTTTTTTATACTTATTCTCCTGTTACTAAAAATGCGTCTATAAGGATGTTATTTGCTATTGCCTCGGTATTTAAGCTTTATGTGCACCAAATGAATGTTAAGACAACTTTCTTGAATGGTGATTTAGATAAGGAAATCTATATTATCCAACTCGAAAGGTTTAGAGTGCCTGGTCAAGAACAAAAGGTGTATAAGTTGGTTAAGTCTTTGTATGGACTTAAACAAGCTCCCAAACAATGGCACGAAAATTTTGAAAGTGAGATTTTCAAACACGGTTTCACCTCTTGTTATTGCTAATTCTTGCATTTACGTGAAATCTGACATCAATGGTTATGTGATCATAACTCTTTATGTAGATGATATGCTTATTTTTGGTACTAGTTTATCTGTCATTGATACTACGAAGAGTTTGCTAAAGTCTTCCTTTGATATGAAAGATCTTGGATGTGTGGACTTTATTTTGGGAGTTAAAGTTAATAGGACTGACTCTGGTTTTAGGCTGAATCAAACTCATTATGTTGAGAAATTTTTGAAGAAGTTTGGTTACTATTATGTTGATCCAATCAAGATTCACTATGATGCTAACGTTGCTTTAAAGAAAAAATTTGATGATAGTGTGAACCAAGCTACGTATGCTAAAATTCTTGGTAGTATGATGTACTTGATGAACTATTCTCATCCTAATATTGCATAGTATATGAGTAGGCTCAGTAGGTATACTCATAATCCTAGTCAAGAGTATTGGAATGCATTGATTCGCTTGATGAGATATTTAAAAGATATTATGCATTATGGATTCTCTTTTAGTGATTATCCTCCTGTATTGTAGGGGTATTCAGATGCTAACTGGGTTACAGAAAGCGATGATATACATTCTGTTAGTGGTTGTGTTTTTACTTTGGCAAGAGCTGCAGTTTCTTGGAAATCATCCAAGAAAACATGTATTGCAAGGTCAATAATAAAGGTTGAGTTTATGACTTTGGAGCTGGCAAGACAGGAAGTTGAGTGGCTAAAGAATCTTATAGTAAATATCTCGCTTTGGGAAAAACCAATTCCATATGTGTTCAACTTCATTGTGATTGGTAGGTTGTCATTCAAGTATCCAAGAACAAGGCAAATAATGGTGAAATTAGTCACAGTAAATTGAGACATAAAATTTTTTGTACTTTAATTAGACATGGTGTAACTTCTTTAGACTATGTCAAGTTAGAGAGAAACTTAATGGATCTGTTTACAAACACTTTGAGTAGGAAACTAGTTTCAGAGCATGCTAAAGGGATGAGGTTAAGCCCAATTGTATATTAACCTTGTGATGGATACACCCTTCTTGAGAAACCAAGTTCAATGGGTCAAACAAAGTTATATGGTGATTACTTATTTGTACATTGTCTGTAGAAAATACCGAGATACATTCAATTATTGAATTGTGTCCCTAGCATTGTTTTCCTGCGTTTGATGAGGTTGGATTGTTTAATCCTTATTAAGTTCCATAGCCCAAGTTTGGGTGGTGTGAGCAGTACACACTTGATGCACTGACCAATGTGATTGTGGGAGGTAGCTACCCTCCTATGACAGTATTTGGGCTATCTCTCTAAAGCGATCATGAGACCAGGGCATTTTGAGGCTATTCATTTCTCTAGTAGGTTATGTCTATAATTTTCTTGGACACTGGGTTCAAGACTTAGTTCACCTGGTTGTTCTTCAATCTTTCTCCTAAAATGTTACAGTTTGTTTATTAAGTTTTTGACAAAGTGAAGGATTGTTGGTATTGTTCCAAAACATTGATAGCATTATTATTCAACATACACTGTTTTTATTACACTTTACTACCATAACGTTAATAACATTCCTTACATTTAAGTTTTTTAATTGCCATTATTATTATACCCCCAACATTCTTATTTTTCATTATATATATACCTACTACGTGTTGATTTTTCAATACACAGAGGCACAATGCTACACTCTGCTCTCTATCATCGTTAACTACACACCCCATCTCTCCTTCTCTTTATAGATAAAAAGGTGCAGAAGAAGCTTTTAACATCTTAAAACATCATTCTTCTTGTCTCAAGGCTAGCGTAAGGAAGACAGATTCACCATTAGAGAACCAAACGACAAAACAAACACCCATCTTCTTCAAATATGCTCTCTTTTTGGTTCTTCTGCTTAATTCTTGGAGACAATTCCTATTCTACCCTTTGGAGTGCACTAAAACTGGTGGAGAAGGCGTTAACCCTAGAGTCAGATCCTATTGTCCTGCTGCCCCTTAAAGGAGGAATTTCTGACTTAGGGCAGTGATTTTTCACAACGCCTTGCATTTAGATAAGTTGTTCCAATTTTATTTTTTTGCTATTTTTGCTAACACGCTTTACGTCTGAAGTTAATAACCCTTTCAATCTCCTCTTACTTGTTGGCAACCATCATCTCTTCTTATTGTTTAGGTAAAATAATCTGTTTGTATGAAAAAAAAGTATTATAATGAACAATTGTAGTAAGTATATAAAAATAAACTGAGGATTAAGAAGGTTCTGACTATTGCACCTAATTACTAGAAGAAGTTAAAGGTGGCGCCCTATAGGTTGACATATGGTCATAATTGCCTTAAGAGTTGTTACATTCAAGATGATTTTTTAACTGTTTTTGTTAGCTAATGTATGGATAATTAAAAGGTTAAATTTTATTTAGATAATTGGGTTATTCTTATTCTCTTATATTCATTTGTTCGTTTATATAAGTGTTGAGCTCCCCTTTTATATGTTTAAAAACGTTGATAAGATTACCAAATAGGTGGTCAGACAAGGTTTTAAGGAGGCTTTGATTCAATTCCTTTATTATATTCTTGGAGAGGTCATTAATTATAGAGCCCAAGTTCCACCCATGGTGTGCCATATAACGCCAACACTTTTAAAGACAATATGGTTTTGTAATGCCCTATTAGTTTTTTAATAGAAAATGACCCTAGGGATTGCAGGTGATAACTAATGAAAAAAATATAAAGTTAAATGATAGTTTACAAAAATGAAAAAAGGTATAAAATCTTTGGGATTCAATACAATTTAGCCTTACTTTTATCAAACCAAATAAGGTCATAACCTATAATTTTGATAACAACAAAATATATTGCAACTAATACATTTACTTTTGGTAATATTACTAGCTCTGTTATAATGACAATAACCAATATATGAAAAATGAAGTTCAATAGAATGGAAAAGTGAAAAAAAAGCTAATTGAGCAAATTAAAAATTAAAAGATAGAGAAAATGAATAAGTGGCATACAAATGCAACTTTCAAAGGAATTTAAGTGAAGAACTAAACATGACAAGGAATTAATCATATTAAGATTGAAATAAATTATTATAATAATTTTTATTATCTTATCTTGGACATTCTAATGCATTAGGGGTTCAATCATTATGTGAATATTTTTTATAAGACATAATGTATAAATCCTTTTATAATCAAGAGAATAACTTTTTTAATCTTTAAAAATGTAACAACCCAAACTATCTACCTACAGATATTGTTCGCTTTAGACTTTGGGCCCATCCCAAACCCTCATAGTTTTGCTCTTCCTAATTCAGTTAGAAAAAAGCGTCTTATGGGGGAGAGTTATCCATATCCTTATAAGGCATATTTCGTTTTCCTCTCCAACCAATGTGATATTCTCATAATCTACCCCCCTTTGGGCCCACCATCCTTGTTGGCTACCCCTCTTTGGGCTCAGCGTCCTTGCTAGCACAACGGGTCGAGAACTGACTCTGATACCATTTGTAACGGCATAGACCACCTGCCTAAAGCAAACAATATCTATGGGCTTTATTTATAATTTTATCAATGGGCAATATCTTTTGCCTTGTTAATTCCTTTCTTATACATTTCAAAATTCAAATATTTATAATTTTATCACAAAATTTTAAATTACACAATATTCATTTATACATTAAATGATATAACATGTTACACCCATTGAGTTTTTTTTCGTTATTTTAATTAACTAAAATATTTAATTGAAAAAAATTTAACTTATTTTTTTTCAGTCACGGTATGACTTAATAAGTCACACTCGTGACTGATGATATAGTTTTTTACTTTTTACTTAGATATTATAACATTTGTATTTACTTTGTATATTTTATCCATTTATAACAAATACATTACACTATAAATTTCCTAAATTTTTTTTATCTTTTCATTCCAAATTTTTACTAACTATTTTTACTAATTCATTTTTATTATTCTAACTTATATATTTTTAATAATTCTATCATAATTCCTTTCTTAGTATACATTTCAAAATTTAAATATTTATGATTTTATGACATAGTTTTAAATTAGACAATATTCATTTATACATTAAATAATATAACATGTTACACCCAATGACTTTTTTAATTTCGTTATTTTAATTAACTAAAATATTTAATTGATTATAAAAATTTTAAACTTATTTTCTTTTAGTCATGGGCGTGTGTTTTTTACTTTTTACTTAGGTATTATAATATTTGTATTTACTTTGTATATTTTATCCATTTATAACAAATACATTACACTATTCATTTCCTAAATTTTTTTATTTTCCATTCCAAATTTTTACTAACTAATTTTACGTATTCATTTCTAATATTCTAACTTATAGATTTTTAATATAACAAAATTTAACCTTATTAATTCCTTTCTCAGTATACATTTCAAAATTTAAATATTTATAATTTTATTAAAAATTTTTAAACAATATTTATTTATAAATTAAATAATACAACATGTTTAGAAATACTCCTACAATTAAATTAAGAATAAATATTCCTAGAATTAAATTAATTGAGCATTATATTACTGTACATTTGTGCAATGTCTATCTGCTTGTTATAATAATTGCATAAGAAATACATTAATAGGTTATGTCGTTGTCATCATTATCAATGTTCGGGTAAAATTTTGCATAAACACAAGGTCTAGAAAAGCTGGTCATGTCACTGTCATTACATAATAATACATACATAGGCGGAGCTATAGAGGGACAAGCCCCCGCGCCAGCCCCGGCTTGTCCCTGGGCGAATCCCTGGTGGTCGCCGGTTGCAGGTGGGCGGCAATGGTGAAAACATGATGAGCGGCGACGCTGAAGGAAGAGGGACGTAGGTGGCGCAGGAAGAAGAAAAGTAAAATGAAGTTAGGTTTACGATACTAACATTTGACGAGAATGCATGGAAAATTTGAAGACAAAAGTGAAGTGTGTGCGAGGTGCGTGAAGGAGACAAAGAAAAGAGGAGTTCTCGATGGTTCTATCGGCTGAGACAAAGACAAATAAGTTTGTTCCAGAGCAACCCACGTGAGAGACAAAAGCAAATAAACGCATGTCTGATGGTTTAAACTCAATACACTGTCGTATATGCAGAAGTTAAAAGCCTAAGTTATCAAGACATGTTCATGTGACAATAAACACAAACCATCTGCTGGAGTTAAAACAGTAGCGTCCTCATTATGTATTACAAATATAAGCCGCTGTCGTCTTACTTACAGCTGAAGTATATTAACCCATACAAAACGCAAGTGACTGACGCAGAGTGTCACGCAGTGGAAATTCACCCAACCAGAGAGGCTATATTCCTCAGTGGAATCCGGAGTTATCTAGAAGATTCTCCACAATTATACCATATTCAGGATAAGGCTAGAGATGGGTAGAAAACTCTAGAACCTTGTAGAGTATTGTAGATGATACTTGAATG
>JAOSBN010000003.1:29035010-29047020 GCA_027563595.1 Erythroxylum suave
TCTATTCAACTCCCAAAATTATCAAAATCCATCAATTCTTTCTTCATCACTTTCCTTTAAGTATAAATACATTTATATCTAAACATATACATAATAACACTCATTTCTTTTACTTATTATTTCTAAATTCCACTTAAAAATCGGGGTCCAACACGATGATTGTGATGTTTGATTGGGATATTGAAGTGCTACTTGTATGTGAATGAGATGAAATAACTGTGCATAATTTTGATTGTTAAATATCGAACCACGGTCCGATGATAAATGTGTTTGAATGTGCATTTACATATGAATGAAAGTGTTTCCTCAACTTTAATGTTGAATGCCGGACTAAGATCCGATTATATGTGAGTATGATTGCATGGGATCATGCAGATGTGATTGATGCATTCCATTACATGAATGCATGAAACATAAAGATAATTGTGACTGGAGTAGCTACCGATCAGAACTTAAAGCTCAAAGTGTGAAAAAGAGCCTTGAGCTCAAAAAGTGATTAAGAGCCTAAGATTCACTATGTAAAATGAGCCCTGTATCTCCCAAGTGGATAAGGGACAATTAGCAATGAGCCCTATATGGGACAGTTTAGGCACTTGGTCACAACAAAGTAACAAAGGGAAAGTGAGTCTCATGCATATTGCATATGCATAATATGAATGATTAAATAGTAATGAGCGCAAAAATGTGAAATGATGTAAATGTGATTTATGTGTTATGTGACTAGGTGAGCCATCGATGATCGTCACTCATTAAGTTCGCAAAACTCACTCAAAATTTACAAATATTTTTCAGGATCAGAAGAATATCCCGTTAGGCAAACGAGAGTATACCTACAACATAAGTGAAGGATAGAGGATGTGATCAGTTCACCTCTGCATTGTATTTCTTTATTTCCATACTGAATTGTATATTCTGCAAATTTTTGTATCATTTGTAATTGAATATTACGGTATGTAATATCATTTGGAATTAGAAATGATTTGTTTTTATAATGAGCCCAAATGGCTATTGAAATATTGATGTTTGTATTGCTATGATTGAAAATACTTAAGAATGAAAGTGTGCCATATTTGATGATTGATTTCTGCATACTATGATTTGCACTTGATTATATTAAAAAAATATGTATTGAGATTTCACTGATTGAGTACTTAAGCACGCCACCCTCGCGAGGCACAAACTCGAATATCACCCACGATGTCAGGCTCGGGTCCTTGCGGGAGTGGGGTGCTACACTATACATCTCCTAAATTTTTTTATCTTTTCTTTCCAAATTTTTACTAATTCATTTTTATTATTCTAACTTATATATTTTTAATAATTCTATCATAATTCCTTTCTTAGTGTACATTTCAAAATTTAAATATTTATGATTTTATGACATAGTTTTAAATTACACAATATTCATTTATACATTAACTAATATAACATGTTACACCTATAGACTTTTTTAATTTCATTATTTTAATTAAATAAAATATTTAATTGATTATAAAATTTTTTAAACTTTTTTTGTTTTAGTCACGGGTGTGTGTTTTTTACTTTTTACTTAGATATTATAATATTTGTATTTACTTTGTATATTTTATCCATTTATAACAAATACATTACACTATACATTTCCTAAATTTTTACTAACTAATTTTACTAACTCATTTATAATATTCTAACTTATAGATTTTTAATATAACAAAATTTAACTTTGTTAATTCCTTTCTTAGTATACATTGCAAAATTTAAATATTTATAATTTTATTACAAAATTTTAAATTACTCAATATTTATTTATACATTAAATAATATAACGTGTTTAGAAATACTCCTACAGTTAAATTAAGTATAAATATTCCTACAATTAAATTAAGTGAGCATTATATTACTGTACATTTGTGAAGTGCCTATCTGCTTGTTATAATAATTGCATAAGAAATACATTAACAAGTTATGTCGTTGTGGTCGTTATCAACATTCAGGTAAAATTTTGCATCAACAAAGGGTCTAGAAAAGCTGGTCATGTCATTGTCATTACATAATAATACATATATCATTGTTCTTTGTATTACGAAATTATGTATAATTAAAAATTGAAAACATATCATAGTTGTTTAAAAAATATAATTAACTTAAACTATATCTTATCGTAATAGCAAAAAAGAAAAAAGGTTCTTTGCTATTCTTTTGCTTATAAATCTATTCCACGTTTTCTCTTCAAAAAAAAAAAAATCTATTCCACGTTTACTCAAAAGATAAAAGTTGCGTCGTTTTAGACATTGGAAAAGATAAAATGTACAGTGGAAAAGAATTTGAAATGAAATAATAATCTAAAGTCTGATAGGCATGGCAAATGGCAAAGGAAAATAAAACGCAAAAGCGAAGCGTCTTTGATTGGGCGAAGCGAAGCTACTATGGCGCGTCTTTAACCCTTGCTTTCTAGAATCAGGGTTTCCTTTTTCCCAAAGTCTCAAAGACATACGAAGCTAAACCAAAGCTATGAAATCATTCGATCGAATTCGTTTCAGGCCTGTGCTCGATTCTATTAGTTGATCTTGTCAGTGACCTCATCTGCAAATCCCCGCGTCTCTCTCGAAGATTATTTAGTTTGTTTTTATTTTACTAAGATTTACTTGTTGGCCTCCGACTGTAGAAGTTGCTCCGCCCTGCCTCAGCCCGGCACGCCCATTGCGTACCTGTATATTCAACCGAAGAAATAATTGAGATCACACAAGCACCGTCGAACCCGACCCGTTTGGGAAAAGGTGTGGGAGTTGACGATGGGTGAACAACACCAACAACTACAACCTTCGCCTCCTGAATCCGCCCTTCCGGCTGAGTTGCCGACGTCTCAGTCGGACCCTTTGCTACCGCCACCTTCTCCTCCACCTCCCTTCGATCCCAGTCGAAGTAACTTTCTTTCTCTCTTTCTTCCATTCTAGTTTTGGGCGATATGTGATTTAGGGTTTACTACTACTCTTTTGTGTTCTTTGCCTTCTTGGGATGTTAAACAACGATGCGTTATCGATCAATCGAGTTTTTATGTATTGAACCCGTGATAACCATTTTCCTTGTATCAATTTTTTTGAAGTTTAATCACCCAACTTTTCTTTTCTTTGGAAATAGCCACGCACACAACTTTTATTGTTTCAATTTAGTGCTAATTGATTAATTCACTGAAATTCTTTTCTTTGTTGTGAGTGTATGAGTTTGATAAGGTTTCCTTTCCAATTTTGAAGTGATTGGTATCATCAAGAGGAAAGCATTGATAAAAGAATTGGCGTCAGTATACCACAATGAGTGCCTCCATTATTGTAGAGAACTTTTGGAACTTCAGAACAAATATGAAGAGGTCAGAGGAAAAAAGAGCATTTTCGTTTATATCCTTTACTATTTGTGTGAGTAGAAAGTTGTCAAATGGATACTAGAGTCGTCTTCTGAAACTTGAAACTTCTAAGTTTCATGTATTACGGTTTTGTTGTGTGATTTTTACAACCAACCTTCTCTTTCCGTTGAAGGTTCACTTCATAAAGCCCTATATCTATTGCATACTGTCGATTTTGAAGGACTAGGGAGTTGTTGAAGTGAATACAATTTTTCCACCCCCAATATTTTGGTCTCGATTATTAGTCGTCTATACTGTTTGAAAACCTGGGTGTGGTGGCCTGTACCCGACTTTATCATTTCCTGAACATATGGAAGTTGATGCTAAATGGCTGGAAGACGCTACCTGCTTAATTCAGTAATAATCAGTTGATATAGAGAATCAATTGGACTGCTACTTTTTGCACTTTCAAGTTTGCTAATGTTTATTCGGTGAACATACCTGATCCAATGAACCAGCAAGTGATCTGCTAATAGTACCAGATGTTTGACCATAATGGCTTCTAGTGGGTTTACATTTGGGTTATCTGATGTTAATTCAGGATCTCTTTTGTTTGTTTAATCTGCCTGAACTTGGAACATTATACAAAAGCAGAAAAAGATGAGAATGTTCGGTTGATTTGATATTGAAATATCAAAAGTTTGACAAAAGATTGCACAAGCTAGTCCATGATCTTCGCATTTTCATTCAGCTAGGTCAAAATTAGATTGTTATGATGGGGGCTTCAGTAACCTAGAGATAAGAAAGTAAGCCACTGCTAGATTGTATCTTACATCCACTCTAGATTCTATTGTATTATACATCATTTGGCAGGGTATTAAATTGCCATCATTTGGACAGATGGATAAAATATTTGATATTTCAGAGAAACCATTTTTATTACTGACTGCTGTGTTATTGTTAGACCAGTTATAAAGTAGTTCTCTATTTACTCACCTCTGTATGTTTAAATAAGTGCAGCCATTTGTCGATTTAAAAGCTCCTGATGATTCGAGGAAAGAGATAACAAAACCACCCAAGCGTTCAAAGAAGAATCGCTAATAAAGATTTTCTGCAATTGCATTGTAGTTCAACGTTCGTATGATATACGATTGTAAGATGACATATAACTTAGCCGATTCTGTAGATTCAGTGGGATATTGATTTTTCATTGGTCGTCTTTCGGATGCTTCCACCTGGCTTTCGTACATAGATTGTGCAAAGCATTCCTTTTCGTGATGTTATCACCATTTCCGACACCATTTGACAATGTAAGAGACGAGCGTAGATCAGATGGGTGAGCGAGCCACCGAGGTTTCAGTACCAGAATTCTGATTGCACGAGCATCTGAGAGAAGCTGTTTTAGTCCTTCGGGACTTGGATATATCTTTCTGAAGGGGTTTACACTTTACACTGCTGAGAAAGCTGCTCTAATCGCAATTGAAATATTTTGGAGGATTTCTATATTAGGTTACTAGAAAGTCTACCATTGCGACTGAATGTACTTTTAGCGCTCGCTGTTTTTATATCTAGTGTGATATATCATACTTGAAAGTTCGATTATTGTTAGGTTTATAATTTAGGGAATTGTTTGATTTTACTTTTTATAATGGTTTTTAGTTTGTTAAACAAAAATAAAAATTTATTTAATAGTTACACTTTTACTGTTGATGATAGTATAAAGCAACTTTATAACTTAATTTTATTTAGTAATTTATTTATTATTTATTACTAGATTTATTATATTTCATTTAGCTAAAGAATTAAATGAATAAAAAAATTCTGTAATTTCGTCTAGATTTACAGATTTATTAATGCATATTTTAACTGTTAAAATTAATGCTATTATTTGGAATTAAATATTTGTATTTTAAAAAATTATTTAAAAATATAATTATGTATTTATAATGAAAATTTCTCTTTTCAAATTTAGGCTTTAATACTCATAATGGTTAATCAATAATCAATATAAATATAATATCTTAAATTATTAATGAATTCGATTGAGAGATTAGATTGGTTTGAGTTAATTATAAAATAAATTAAAAAGTAATTGAAAGATTTTATTAATAATTAATATTATATAATGTCATATAACAATTATAAAAATCGGAAGAATTAAAAATCTAAACAATATTTAGAAATTTTTTCTAATTTTTGAATATTATTTTAAGAAAGGATAATAATATTTTTGGCTCCTCTATTATATTCAAACACAATATTTTTACTATTTTGAATTGAATGTTTTAATATTAGTAATTTTTAGTTAAATACTTTATTTAGTAAGAGAGTGAACGTAAATAAAAGATAATGTTATTATAATAATTGCATAAGAAATACATGAACAGGTTATGTCGTTGTCATCATTATCAACATTCCGGTACAATTTCATATCAACATAGGGTCTAAAAAAGGCTATCCCCTTCTTCTGCACGTCCTCTTAAAAAGTCGATCATGTTATTGTCGTTACATAATAATGTATATATCGTTGTTCTTTGTATTACGAAATTAATGAAATCATATCATGGTTGTTTAAAAAATATAATTAACTTAAACTCTATCTAATCATAATAGCTAAAAACAAAAAAGGTACTTTGCTAATTGAACATAATCTTTTGCTTATAAATCTATTCCATGTTTACTCAAAAGCTAAAAGTTAAGCCACTACGGCGCGTCTTTGTCGATAAAGTAATTCACGCAGTGTCACAATCGCACCAAGAGAGAGCCTCGCGCTCGCAACAGTCTTAAAAACTTGCTTTCTAGAGTCAGGGTTTCCTTTTTCCCAAAATCTCAAAGACATACGAAGCTAACCAATGATCTGAAATCATTCGATCGAATTCGTTTCAGGCCTGTGCTCTATTCTATTAATTGATCTTGTAAGTCACCTCATCTGCAAACCCCCTCGTCTCTCTCTAAAATGCCAAATCATTTATTTGAGTACTCAAAGTTCAATTTTTTTAATGATCATCTGTATAGTTTCTTTTTCTTCCTTATTCGATCTGGTTTATGTTAGATTCTTGTTTACTGCTAAGCCACCCTGGAGTTTTGTTTGTATACTTGTTTCTTTTTTGGGGATTGATGGGAGTTGCGGAAGGGATTGAACTGCTGATCGGAGTTGTGGGGATAACTTAGAATGTGTTTTTGGGGATTGAAACTATGTGCCAAATAAGAAAAGCTTGAAACTTTGTTGTCTTCAGTTCCTATTTTCCTCTCGTATTTTTGAATTTGATGATATTTATGACGGGGGTTTAATTAAGTTAAGTTTTGAGACTGGAATTGACATATGATATCGAAAATATTTGTTTGTTTTTTTCCTTTTCGTGGCGGACTGCAAAGCTTGAAAAATGTGGGACCTGTACGTTCCTTTTCTCCTTGAGGCATATCAATCTAAAGTTAGTTGAGGCTCTGGAAATAAAAGGCATAATTCTTAAAAAGAGCACCACATATACATAATACAGAAAATTGCAATAAATTATAAATGTTATTAGTTATGACCCTCGTATGCCTAATAATTGCATTTACCATTATTTAGTTTGTTTTTATTTTTCTAAGATTTACTTGTTGGCCTCCTGTGACATTATTTCCTTAAACCCTTACAAAAGCCTCCTCAGACACCCACTTTGCCGCCTTCGCCGCTGCCATCATCGTAATGAGTCTAATAGCAGGTTCGTACGAGAAATTCATATGGGGTTTCAAACTCAAACCCTCAAAACAGGATCTCTCCCAAAACACCCTAACTCTCACCCAAACCTTCTCGTACCAATCCCACCTCGGCCCCATCACCGCCGCCGCCGCCGCCGGACCTGTAGCAGCCTCGGGCTCCTCCGACGACACCATACATCTCTATGACCTATCTTCCGCCGCCTCCCTTGGATCCCTCCACCACCACACAGCTTCCGTCACCTCCCTCTCCTTCTTCACTCCTCCCTCCCTCTCCTTTCCCCGCAACCTCCTTTCCGCCGCCGCTGACGGCTCTGTCTGCATCTTCGACGCTGATCCTTTTGTCCATCTCAAGACCATCAAAGCCCACAAAAAGGCCGTCAACGACCTGTCGGTCCACCCCTCTGGGAAGCTGGCGATTTCTGTTGGGAGAGACGAGTGCTTGGCGATGTTGAATTTGGTGAGGGGAAGGAGGAGTTTTTATTGTCGGTTGGGGAAGGAGGCTAGTTTGTTGAAGTTTGATCTGGGTGGTGAGAGGTTTTTTATGGTTACTGAGCAGAAAATCGGTGTTCATGAGGCTGAAGATGCGAGGTTGGTCGTTGAGCTTGAGTGTCCTAAAAGAGTTCTTTGTGCTGCGCCTGGTCAGGTTAGTTTTTAATTTTTGAACTTCATGTTTGATGATTTTGGAAATAATTGGTAAATGTTAAGCGGATGAAGTAAGGTTTCGGCTTGCATGTTAATCTCGTTTCAATAGAAAATATCAATAAAGATTGGGTTTTTGTCACTTTAGAAATGAAGTTTGTTTCATTTAGGGCTTCTCTGGCCTTGTACATGAGATTTTCATTTGATGTAGCAAATTTCCTCCTCACATGGAAATACTTATTATTTTACTGGTTTTGTGAGAGATGTTTATAAGCAGCACAAACTTATAGGTATGGCTTTTGGTAAGAGCATAGAGAAGTTACAAACAGTATGATATCGCTTAGGTTTATTTACTGAAGATAATGGGTCTTCCAAAATGGAGTTTTCCTTCTTTAACAATCTCAAATCTTTCTTCTGTATACTGTATATCTAAGCTGTGCATGGAAAAAGAGGGTGCCAGCATAATAGACTCCACAATCATACAGTAGTCTTGATCAATCAGACAACATTAAGTAGCAAGCTGTTCTTCGTTTTAACTGAAATTTTGCGTGAGAGTTCTACACTTGACAGTCTTTATTCCCTACGGGGGAATATATATATATATCCACAATGTTTACAAAATGCAGATGATGGGGGAAACAATGCCTTGCCTTACTAAACTCAGGACTATCAATATCTGTTGTCTATATGTTTGATCCATTGATTATTTAATTTTGAAAATACGCAAAAATCAGTTGAGTTATTTATTTCAACCATCACAAGAAATATCCAACTTGGGAAGCTCAAGTTTTTTCTGAAGATGCTATACCAATTTTCATATCTGTAGGGAATTATATATATATATATATATATATCCACAATGTTTACAAAATGCAGATGATGGGGGAAACAATGCCTTGCCTTACTAAACTCAGGACTATCAATATCTGTTGTCTATATGTTTGATCCATTGATTATTTAATTTTGAAAATACGCAAAAATCAGTTGAGTTATTTATTTCAACCATCACAAGAAATATCCAACTTGGGAAGCTCAAGTTTTTTCTGAAGATGCTATACCAATTTTCATATCTCTAACCACCGGAAAGTCAGTGTACTTGGAAAAGACAAAAAATGATGCCAATAGAAAATCAATTTAAAGCACTGATTTGGGTGGGTTCTTATATTCTTATTAGCTAAGTTCATTATACTTTTTAATAAGCTTTTTACATCCCTACATTTATTTGCTTTAATTTTGGCAGAATGGACATTTATTCGCTTTAATTTTGGCAGAATGGACTTTTGTTTAGTGGGGGTGAGGATCGGAACATCACTGCATGGGATACAAAAAGTGGTAAGAGTGCATATTGTATTGAGGATGCGCATTCCGCTCGCATTAAAGGTATTGTAATTCTGACAAGAAATGATGGTGTTGATGCTGATGATCCATATCTATTGGCATCCGCTTCTTCGGATGGGGTTATTCGTGTTTGGGATGTTCGCATGGCTTTCAGGGAGAAGCCAAATCCATTGGCTGAGGTCAACACAAAATCCAGGTTGACTTGTCTTGCCGGATCATCTCTTCGATGTGAGTACTGTACTTGTCTAATATAGTTTCCTTCTCATTTCCTCGACTACCAAATCAACATTACGTCTGTTATCTGGTTGCTTATTTCCTTTCTTTCATTAATACAAGTTTGCTATTGTCTTCTTTTTCTTTTGGGGCTATCCTTTTCCTGATAACCTGCGATTTTTTGTCAACTTTCGTTCATACAAATGGCGTTCCTGGTCATGATTTTGTTTTCCTTGACTGTACAAAATGATGGCTTTTCAGTATCTATGGATATGATGGTGTACTGTAAAATCTTGCATCGATTTAACTCTCTTAAAAGCAAAATGATATGTGAAAGAGTTATAGCTTGCAAAGAGAAATAAGAACAAAGAAAAGGTTAAGAATTTTATTTTATTCGTTAGTGTTGTGCATTAGCCTTGAATGCTTTTATTCGTTAGTGTTGTGCATTAGTCTTGAATACTTAAAAAAGAGTGAAATGGCACATGTTCTTGCATGGCTATGTGATGTGCGCCCACCTACGTAAACACTCACAAACTGTGTTCTACCCATGGACTTTCAGTTTAGGTCAAATATTCTTTTAGAGTCAGAAAGTTTATATTTTTACCTTGTGTGCAATGGATGTTATGTGGTAATCGTGGGCGTTAATTGCTTTCAGTTATACTTGCCTAGTAGCCTTTCACGAGAGTTAATGATGATTTACTGGTTTCTCTCATTGCCATGAGTTGTCAGATTCCATCTCTTCTGTTTTTTGTTAAAGAAAGGATACACTGTCCTGCTCTGGTGATTCAATCTTTAGTCTTCTTAGTTTGCTTCTGATCTCTCACAGCTTCAAAGCGACCGCAGATGGGAAAAGGTGTTCAAAAAGAAAAGGTGGATGCAGCAGAGGAAGATTCATAGCATAAAACAGTTGCAGAATTAGAACGGTGTGTAAACTATCTAAAACTTGATTTGTATATCACATAATGGTTGTGGTTTCTATTGATTCCACTCAATTTTGACGTTGAAGAGTTTGTTCGATGTTAACATCTTAGATATAAACATAGCTGGCTACTGGATCGTGCTTACAGAGTATGCACTACTGAATTTCGAAGTCGGACCACTTGCTTGGTAGCAGTACTGACAATTTCGAAGTCGGATCACTTGCTTAGTAGCAGTAGTATGGAAAAGCTATGTGGATTACGCCGTAAGCTGAAGAGCCTTGAAATTGATTTTTTGCATACAATGGATTCATTTCCAGGCACCAAGTAGGTATGAAAGTGAAGGAGACGATAAAATTTATTCCCCAATTAAATTTTAATGAATTCACAGTTTTTAAGTGAATAAGGTGTAGTTGAGATTGGAGTTTAAATCATAAATCATGCAAAAAAGAAAAGGTAACGTTATAAAGTTGTCTTGTGGTCCAAGCTCTAGTACAACTGGAAGAAGAGTTGACCTAAAATTTTAAGCACCTATTCTTTGTTTTTCACACTACTCCTATGTCTGTTATTTATGTTAATAGAGTGTTATAAATGAAAATATATTAAACAATTAATAAACATTGCATGCTTAGGTTCTACTTTGGTTTCCATAAAATAATTAACGTGTTCAAACTAGAATTTGTATTTCTTGCTTGAGTGTTATGATTTCAAGTTAGTATTTGCCAATATTGTACAAATATTAGTATCGAATTTGATTCTAGTGTGGTACTATATTGGTATCGATTAATATCAAGTATTATTTTGAATAATTTCTAAAATTTATAAAATGGTCTTTAAATTTTTTAAAATTCAAAATTGTTTTCTAATATATTATATTGTATAATTTTGTAATTTTACATCAAACTCTAAGTCATCATAATTGAGATTTAAAATAATAATAATAATATATTTATTTTTATAATATTATTTTTCACATGTTTGTTAATTATATTTTTAATTTAATAAAAAATTAACTTAAATTCATATACATTATAAGCGCAATGTTTTTTCTTAATTACCATAATATTTAGTTTTTTTATAAAATAAATTATATTAACAAAATTAGAAAATTGTACATGTTTTATAAAACAAGCAAGCCATACACGATCCATCCCTCCACATCTCAAAAACAATTAATATCTAAATAGGCGCTCATGCGTCTACATCTTGATTTATCTAGAACTTTTAAAAAGAAGAGTAAGGTTGCTTTACCCTCTCCTCGCATATCTTATTCCTACCTCTTTTTTTCCCCTTCTGGTCAAGAGTTTAGCAATTAAAAAACAACTACGTTTTGACTGTTGTGTAACAGTCATCACTCACCCACCCACTTCTATTATAGTCGTGTCTCACACTCTCTCTTTGTCTGTTTCTGTTGTATGTTAATTAGGGATGTCAATGGACCGGATTGAGCTTGGGCTGGCGATGACCCAGCCCGATTCATTGAAAAATATCATCGGGCCATTTCGGCCCACGGCTCGGGCAGGGCAAAAAAGGTTGACTCATGGTCCAGCCCATGCGAGCTGAAATGGCCCGCTGATGGGGCAGCCTGCAGAGAGGCCCATGGCTCGGTCAGCCTAGCCCGCCTGGGCCGTGGGCCGCCCACCGAGTCATTTTGGTCCGATCTTTTAATAATATTTTAAAATTTTTATAAATAAATTTAAAAAATTACTGTATTTTTTAAAATTAATAAATTATAAACTTTTTTATTTTATTTTTCATATTTACAACGTATGTATATTATGCATATATGTATTTATGCTTTTTAAAACTTTTTTTTATTTTTCATATTTACATAATATATACATTATGCATATATATATTTATATTAATCTTAAAATGAATTAAT
>JAOSBN010000003.1:29062494-29074933 GCA_027563595.1 Erythroxylum suave
AAGCAAACTCCATCAGAGAAAGATAGTTATCTTAACTTCCTGGGAATTATAACATATAACCCTGAAGCATATCTTCCAATATCTAAATAACCATTTAGATTGTCCATCTATTTGGGGATGGAAAGCGATATTGAACTTGACTTGAGTACCTAAAGCCTTTTGCAGACTTTTATAGAATCTCGAAGTAAATTGAGGACCATGATAAAAATAATAGATAGTGGCACCCATGTAACTTTACTATCTCATTTACATATAGGTCTGCAAGCTTATCTAATAAATAAGCAGGACAAACAGGCAAAAAGTGAGCATACTTAGTGAACTTATCAATAATCGCCCATACAACATTATGCTTCCTTTGAGTGAGAGGAAGTCTAGTAACAAAATCTATGGTAATATTATCCTATTTCCATTGAGGAATTGAAATAGGATGTAATAAACCAGTTGGAACTTGGTGCTCAGCTTTAACTTGCTGACATGTCAAACATTTAGATACATAATTTACAGCATCACATTTTATACAATACCACCAACAATGCTGCTTCAGATCTCGATACATTTTATTTCCACCAGGATGCATTGTAAAGACAGTATCATGGGCCTCAAACAATAAATTTCTCTTCAATTCATCATTAGCTGGCATACATAATTAATCTTTATAATATATATCACCATCTCCTTTCACAGAAAAATCTAGTTGTTTGCCTTCCCAAATCGCCAAAATAAGTTGTTACAACTTATCATTAACTTTCTGAGCATCACAAATTTCTTGCCTCAAGGTGCCTAACTTTCAACTGAGCTATTAAAGCTCCATCAAACACAAATCTCTTTCACTCAGCTGCACTAACAAAGCTAAAATGGTCTTTTGACTTAGGGCATCAGCCACAACATTAGCATTACCTAGATGGTAGTCCACAATGCAGTCATAATCTTTAAACAGTTCCAACCAACATCGTTGTCTCAGATTAAGTTCTTTCTGGGTAAGTAGATACTTCAAACTTTTATGATCAGTGAAGATCCTACACTTTTCACCATACAAGTAGTGCTGCTATATTTTCACAACAAACACTACCACTGTAAGTTCAAAATCATGTGTAGGGTAGTTTTGTTCATGAGGCTTCAGCTGCCTAAAGGCATATACAACTACCTTTCCAACTTGCATCAAATCACAGCCCAAACTATTTCTAGATGCACCACTAAATATAACATATTCCTTACTAGAAGTAGGTTGAGCCAATACAGGTAAGCATTCCTTTCAGTTGATCAAAACTAGATTCATATCTATCAGACCATTTATACTTCACTCCTTTTCATAGCAGTTTAGTCAAAGGAGATGTTACCACCGAGAATCCCTTCACAAACTGGTGATAGTAACCCGCCAATCCAGAAAACTTCTCACTTTTGTCACACTCCGTGGTGGCTTCCAATTAACAATTGCTTCAATCTTACTAGGATCAACCCTAATCCCTTAAGAAGAAACATGTCCTAGAAAAGATACCTCCTAAGACAAAAATCACACATACTCAGCTTAGCATACAACTGCTTTTCTCGCAGGGTTTGTAACACAATTCAGAGATGCTAAATATGCTCATATTCATTCTTGGAATATATTAGGATATCATCTATAAACACCACTACAAACTAGTCTAAATAGCTGCTAAACACTCTATTCATCAGATCCATGAATGTAACTGGAGCATTAGTTAGCCCAAATGGAATCACCAAGAATTCATAATGTCCATAATGGGTCCTGAATGCAGTTTTCGAAAAACCTACATCTTTTACCCAAAGTTGATAGTATCCTGTTCACAAATTTACCTTGGAAAATACTCTTGCACCTTTTAATTGATCAAACAGATCTTCTATTTTTTGTAACGGATACTTATTCTTTACTGTGACTCTATTCAGTTGCCTGTAATTAATGCACATCTAGAGAGTATCACTGCGTCGAATGAATCCCTTATCCAGTTCCCCTTGTAACTGCACTTTCAACTCCTTTAATTCATTAGGAGTCATCCTGTACGGTTATCTGACTATAGGAGCAGTGTCAGGCATAACTTCAATAGACAACTCCACTTTCCTTTCAGGAGAGAGTCTGGGTAGCTCTTCAGGAAACACATTTGGAAATTCGCTTACCACTAGAATATCTTGCAATTTACCCCCCTCCTTCTTAGAATGAAATACAAAAGTTAGATAAGCTTCACATCCTTTCTTGAGGAGCTTTCGAGCTTGTATAATAGATACCACATTAGCTAGAGAACTAGTGCGGATGCCTTGCATTACTATTTTAGATTGATTAGGTTTCCTAAGCACAATTTTCTTAGCATTACAGTCAACCATTGCCTGATGCTTGGATAACCAATCCATACCTAAAATTAAATCAAATTCATGAAAAAGCAATCTAATCAGATCCATTACAAAATCACTTCCTTAGATTATAATAGGACAGTTTCTTTAAACTTGATTAACCAACACACTATTACTTAGAGGACTGGTTACAAGAATATCATATTCTAACTGATCTATAGGCATCACTTTATCAGAAATTTCTCTAACATAGATATAAGAATGAGTGGATCCAGGATCAATCAAAGCATGCATTTCAGAGTCAAAGAGAGAAACAGTACCTGCAATGACTTCATGTGCATCCTGATTCTCACGAGCTTTCAAACCATAAGCTTCAGCTGGAGTAGAGGGTCTGGTAGGTCGATTTACAATTTCTAAAGGAGTACTTAGATTAGTTTTGATCTACCTAAATCCTCCACAACCTCTACCTCGCCCTCTGTTTCTAGTAGGTGCATAAGAGGCCTCCCTACTAGTTTGTGATGTCTGAGATTGTCTCATAAGGCAGTTAGCTATCAGATGCTCAGTGCTACCATATCGATAACATGCACCCGTAGCTCTCCAAAAAGTACCCTAATGATGTCTGGAGCAATGAGGGCACTCTAGAGCACTAGAACCTTGACCCACAGAAGAACTCTCTTACCAAAAGCAGTCGATGAGGGAAAGTTTTGTCGCCTTCCCCGAGCTACAGATCTTTGAGTAAATTCCAATTTAGAAGAAACACCTTCACGACTCCCCTTGCCCGAGGTTTGACCTCCTCTAGCAAAGCCCCTTCACTGAGCCCTCTTGCTTCTCTATCTTAATAGCAACATGCACTAACTGATGGTGACTCACTTGCTACAAGAGAGAAATTGCCACCAGATGCTCTTTGATCGAATCATTCAAACCATCCTTAAACTGATGACATCAGAACTACTCAGTAAGTATCGGTTCAGGTGTATACTTGTTGAGTCATTTAAACTCTCTATCGTACTTAGCAATGAACATGTTTCTCTACTTCAGGTTTAAAAATTGCTTCAATTTCTCCTTTCTACATGATTCCAACACATACTTGGCTTTAAACTCTTGGGAAAAGAAATCCCAAGTCAGAAGCTCTGGTAACTGAGGATTTCTCACAACAAACTTCCACCATTTATAGGCTGCTCCTTGAAGAAGGAAGACAACACAGTGCACCATCCGCTCAGGTGGGAAACTAATTTCATCTAATACCCTCTTCACTTTTTCTAACCAAAATTTCCAGAGATGTTCCAGTAAATTCCTCAGCTTCATACTTCCGCAACTGATCAGTTGGAGCTTTGGGTATGGTCATACGATGTAATAATATCATCAAGTCTTGTGACAACTTATCCAAAGCCTCCCCCTGAGCTGGAGGTGAAGGAGGTGACATTTCAGCTTCACCTTGATTGACCATAAAGGGTGCCAATATAAATGGACGAGATCGCGCAGGATTATTACTCCCTATAACCTCGTCAATAGCCTCATGAGATCTTTCCATACTCAAATCTAAAACCAAAACATGGGCCCTCATTAGGCCATACACAACTCTTATATCTAAGTATAAGCAATAGTTAAACCAGAATCACCTAAACCATTCTTTGATACCAAATGATGTAACACCCACATACCCCCTTGAAGGATATACAAATGCCACACAAAACATTACTAAAGCATACCAAATATTCCGACATATGAAAGAAAATAAGGCAACATACTTCATCTTGCATAAATTGTGTTATGTACAGAACATAATATACACATGGTACTTATCACATACAAGCCTTAAATCCAAATCCAAATTGTTTTAAGGTTATTACAAACCATTTACACAAAATACACAATGTCTCATATTATAAGACACAACTCAAATAAAACATCTTTCAAGTATATCAAGTTCTTCATTGGTTACTGCAGTTTTCCCAACCTTAAGTCTTCTTATCAGAACCTACACAAACGCAAATCCACCGCACAAAGCATATAGCTTGGAGGGGAATAACTAAATAAGATATAAATGGCAACTGTTCCTAGCAGTCGTCTAACATTCTCATACTCAGAACTAAATCATATTATGAGCAGTCTTTAATTATTTATATTCAAGAGCAACCCAAACACTACATGTCTCAAAATAGTTTATGATTCATCAATACGTAACAAAACATATAAATATTAGAATAGAATGGCATTGCTTCAGAAAAGAATGCGTAAGTCTCAATACAGAACATAATTGTGCCAGAATAGATCATAACTTATAGCAAATTAGAATCCATCTTGAATCAGATCAGAATGTATCTTATTTTGGATCAAAACTTTATTATAACATAATCAAACATGTATCAGAATACAAATCAGGTTAGCTTGCTAATCCTTTTTATAGAAGTGGGTAATGAGACCAGAACATGAGATATTATGATTGGTATTGCAAAACAATAGAGTCTTATGTCTTGGTAAAAAGAGATACCAAAGTGTCAATTTCAGGAGACACCAAAGTGTCATAGGAGTAGCTGTAGACTCTTTTAGACATGCCTATTTACGCACAACTAGGACTTAACAATTTTAAAACAATCCATTTTAGATTTCAGAATTACAAGCAAAAAATGTATATAACAAATGTCTTTTTGTCTTTATTTCATTTTTCTTAAATTGTACGTATTCACTAACTTTTGATCAAATTCAATATGCCTTATAAACATAAACATTTGCATCAATATATCAACGAAACGTTAGGTCATTATATATTGTATAACATCATAGAAATTCCCAATTCACAAACATTAGTATCTAATTCTCATCACATTAAACCCTTGGAATACATTTGTATTCTTAAGAACACATTCATCTTAAACATACCATACATTTTAACATTAGACACATTTCAAATAATCACACATTCTTTAAGTTATTACCTCAATTAATAATCCATAATTAGATTAACTTCTACTCAATTAATCTAACATCATCTAAGTTCATTTTCAACCTTAATTAAGTTCAATTAACCATTATTAAGTACCTTAATCATATATAGGCCAACAATTGTCTAAAACCAACATTTCTCCTTCCTATGTACTACCTACGATCATAGACAGATGCAGTAGCCTGCGAATTTCCATATTCAACAGCTTTATTCCAAATTCCAAGCACCTTCACTTAAATACATATATCATATCTTAATTACACCTTATCCATGCTTCAATCCCTTATCAAATTCATGTCCAATTCTAACTCAAGACCATTCACTTAACATCTTACAACCATAGTCCTTTATGCATCAAAACCAAAAGAGAAGTTATCATACCAGCATCATTTTTCCAGTAGTCAATTACCAACATCTTAACACATATTTCATTCCAATTCATACCACTTGTATGAATACATGCTATCAACTCTAGAATTCCCTTTCCTATTTAACTTCAAATTCAACTTCAAAGAACCAGCTAATCAACACCACCTTAAGGTAATTTTCAGGCAGCAATATAAAGAGACCACTTTGAACTGGTTTCTTATCTGTTTTGTATAGGGTTAAAGTATGATTTTTGTGCAACAAGTTGGCTAGGATTAAGACTACAATGCAGAGAGAAGAGAAGAGCAAATTTGGTGGAGAAGCAAAAGGAAAGACAACAGAAACTTGCTGCTGGAATTTGCCTCTTCAACATGCTAGTTGTCACCCTTTTAATCTAGCCATTTGTCTTAAGGCATGTAATGCCATTTGCCTCCTTCACAAGCTACCACTAATCCACTTAAAATGCTGCCTTTTTTCTCCAAATAATTAGTGCACTTTTCTCCAAATAATTAGTCCATTTGGCACTTAATTAACTATGTTAAATGTCACTCAATTATATGCTTAATAACCCTAATTTTTCATGTATCAAATTATTCTACAACTTGAAATTTTCCTATTGCAAATGTCCAATTTAGTACCTCAATTCTCTAATGAAATTAATTAATTCCAACTCACCAAGTATGATCCATTAAACCAAAATTCAAGACATATGCAATTTACAATCGTTTCACAACTTTAACCTATCACATATGCTTTTATGAATATGTAACATTTCAACGAGGGTATAATTTGGGGCCTTACACTCATATCCTTTCTCCATCAATAATTTGAAGTGAAATACTTAGACAATCTGAGCTATTTTTTAAGACTTGAAGTATCATTTGACCACTTTGGTTACCATTTATCACAAGCAAAATATTTCATTGACCTTATCTCCTATATTGTTCTCAGTGACACTAAGATTACTAGTACTCCATTTAACTTCAGTGATCATATTTCTACTACTAATAGAAATCTTCGAAGTGATAGCACACTTTATTGCCAGTTAGTTGACAATCTTATATACCTCTCTATCACTCATCTAAACATTGCCCGTGTTGTTCACATTATAATTCAATTCATGTTTGCACCTCGTACCATTCACTTATTATTTTTCTTTATATACTTCGGTACATTATATGCACTTTATTCTATGGGCTTTGTTTTAGTCATTCATTGCCATTGGACTTATGTGCATACTTTGATATTGATTGGGTTGGAGACCCAACTGATTGTCGATCCACTACTGATTATTGCTTCTTTCTTAAAGTATCTCTCATTTTATGATGAAGCAAGAAGCAAATAATTATCTCTCACTCTGACATTAAAGTAGAATGCTGAGCTCTTGTTGACACTAATTGTGAGCTCCTATAGTTACAATGGTTGTTTCAAGATATAGGCTTCCCTTCCTTTTATTCGGGTAAACTCTTTTGTGATAATCATATTGCCATACAAATTACTCACAATAATGTCTTCCATGAATGATCTAAATGCATTGAGATTGGTTGTCATCTTATACGACATAATGTGCTTTATGGCACTATAAATCTTATTTCTATCTCATTATAATTGCAAATTGCAAATCTTTTCACCAAATCCCATTACCTTGGCAATTTCAATAACTTATCTCTAAACTAAAGTTATCATCTTCATTACTACCTTGAGTTTGAGGGAGTATTAACATATCTTTAGACGTTAACCAGTGATATTGATTTAACCCTAAAATTATATGTAATTTTAATGTAACTATCACCTTGATTGCTTTTCTTTACTTAGATCATCCAAAGGGTATAAATACTTTTATTGTATATATGAATACACATACAGATATATAGAGACTTTTCTATCATTCTTTCCCTGTCTCTTTGCTCTTCAGATTCTCTATAAAAGATCTATCCTCGTCCCTCTTCACAAGCCATTCTCTTTCTTTTGGAATAAAATCAAGCCATTGAGGAAACAACTCAGCTTCCTTTGAACTAGACTTTATCTGACTGAATAAAATTTCCTCTTGAATTTTGACACAAAAAATGTGAGACAAATGAGAAAATCTTCATTATCACTATAAGTGGTCCTTACCCATACTAAAGTCTTCAGGAATACCATGTCAAAATCACAAAAAAACAATAGTTTTGTGGAAAACTAGATGAGAAATGTGTGAAAACCTTGAGATCTTGACAACCAGAGAAAGAATGAAACAAACTTTAAAACATAACTAAGAAATTCCTTAAACCCAACAACCAAAAATAGAAATCCATAACATATATACAACACAACTCTGCCAAGAGAAAAGGGAAATCTCAAAAGCTTTCTAAGAAATTAATCAAAGGATGAAAGTGTAAAGAGGCCAAAAAAAAAAAGAGATGAAAAGAGAGAGATAAAGGTAGATAAATATATGCACTTAGGGAGATTGCTTTTGTCTCTGTAGGAAATTCAAACATAAGATTTTTCATTATCATATGCATCATTAATCAAATTACTTATTTGAATTTAATTATATTCCACCAGTTACAAAAAAATTCTTGTAAGAAACTTATTTCTTTCTCGTAGAAATTATCCCTTATTTATCTTATGTATTGTTTAGATGATAATTATTAGTTTTTTAAATGATCATTATATTATATTTATAGATAAGTGAAGATTATTAACTGTTCTTTAATACTTAATAATTGAAAGGTTTCACCCCAAACTCATCAGTTATGTATGTTCATCACCATCTCTCAATCACATATGATGAGTTTAGTTAATAATATTTATGTATGTTCTCATACTTGTCCAATAATCTATGAGATAACCATATGACAAGAGATTATGGCCATATATTTGATAAGAATATACGAAATCTCAATTAATGAATCGATCTTCAAGTGGATTTTGTATGTTGTACCCCAGGTCATATCTCGTATTTAAATCTCCTTTGATCTTATTTATTTCATTATGTGATAAATTCATTCAATTCTATTACTAAGAGTAGGTGACCACTTTTGAATACATACTTTTTCTTATGCAAGTTGCCAAATCAAAAGAAGCCCTTCCTCTATTCTAAATTCTCTAAAATTGAATTGAATTGAATTTTCTTTCTTAGAGCTATCCTATAATATCATTTTAAACACAATCTTCTGGTAACGTTCTAAATTAGCAATACTTAAATTTAATTCTTAAGAATTAGACAAGAGTTCTAAGGTTATATTATAAGGCTCACATAACCTCTAAGGTATCATACAACATAAGTGGAAATCTTATAACTCACATTAATCCATTTTTATTGTCGTTTTACCATACATGATAACAGTTATGTGCTATATATAATATTGACTCCTATTAATTTGGAGTGTATTTTTTTTAATAAATTCGATACTATACAGGCTTTGGTTCAAACATACTTAATGTTTAACTTGAATTCACTTATCTACTTTTAAATTTATGAATTTGATCTCTCTTTGGTAACTTTAGATAGATATGGTGACAATATGATCACTATAAAACAATTTCTTTTTGACTTGTCATCTAAGTCAACATTCATGATTTAAGTTTCTTACTTTAGCTTAAAATTATTACCTTGACAATAAACTTAAATCCTACCTCATCTTCAGTCAAGTGATTGCCTATGTTAGATGGTCAACATTTTATATGTCTGACATACTCTTTGATTCATATCAAAAAATATGTTATATAAACTCTATATATTTTATAATCAAGTACTAAGTGATGGTTATAACTTAATAAATAATGTCAACTCATATTTGCATTTATATATGACAATACATTGAATGAATATATATGGAGAAATGTTAATCAATTACATTTTAATATTTATATAAAGTGACTTTATATGGTGAATGTATGTATCTTAAGAAATTGGTTTTATTGTTAGGTTTTCTACCATATCTATGTAGGTATGTACTTCATTCGTGCGACGATATCTTTTATATAATTGTTCTTAGTATTTATATGCTTAATTTTGAATGAAATTTAGGGTCTTTAGTATAAGCGAATACTACTTGCCTATTACAATTGATTGTTACTGGATTAGACTCACTTTGAGTGACTCCCAAATTAACCGAGATTCATTTAAGCCATAAGAATTCTTTTGTTGCTATTGAAAATGCTACAATTTTAGCTTCCATATAGATAAGGCAATGCATGATTATTTCTTATTTTTCTATGATATAGCACCATTGTTGAGTTAAAAATAAATTCAAATGTATTTTTTTCTCATTAGAATCTCCTTTATAGTTTACATCTGTATACCTTTGTATACTTAGGTCATTGCCTTAATAATATAAGGCATACTTAACAGTCCCTTTTAGATGTGTCAATATTCTTTATTGTTTTCTAATGTTCTTGTCCTAAATTTAAATGATATTTGTTCACCATCCTAAAAACGAAACAAATATCTAGATGTGTCATACATTATGGCATATATAAGACTTCCATTTGTATTAAAATAATTGATTTTCTTCATTTATTTCCTTTCTTGTGACATATATGAGCTAAACTTCTTAATGAAACCTTCTCTTTTAACAATAGGATTATCCATTAGTTTATAATTTTGCATACAAAATCACTTTAAAATACTTTGAAACTAAGTTGCTTGAGAAAGTGACAATAATCTCTTTTCCAAATATTTGTAATTTGTGGTCTAATTTGACATCATCTTATTTTGAATGGAGGAGTTACTCAGAATAGAATTTGAGAAAAATATCAGTCTACAATGATAAGATGGGTGTGTTTTTAAATCAATAAAAAAAATGCGCGGTGTAGTTAAACATGTGTAGTCCATTCAATAATCCAAATGTTATCCTAGTTGACCACATGCTTGTATACTTAAATGTGTCCCACAATATCTTATATGTGTATGGTTTCTTTTTTTTTTTGGAACGGAGGAAAACTCGTAGCCGCTATCCTTTAGATGCGCACTGGGTAAATCTTCAGATTGACATAATAGCCCGTAAATCATGCCAACCGAGTACTCCGCACTAGGCAAGCCCTGTACTACAGGCTTGATTGAGAGAGTGTAGGTAGGAGGATTCGATCACAGGACTTTTTGGCCGTACGCCCTCCACTCCACCAACTCGACCAACCCTAGGGGACGCATATGGTTTTGTATACATATGTGTCACTAATCGCGTCCTTCACAATAACACAGCCTTTTATAAACCCAATTTGGTACATAGTTATCTGCTCAACCATGTCCTTCACATAGTCCATTCAAAAAATTAATATATCATCAAAGGGTGATTACATAAGTGTGTAAATAAACGTTTCTACTAATACCTAACATCGATATATTAAGTACATATATATGTTTGTGTTGTATAAAATGTGTCCTGTTATAATTTATATTGAGACATAGTGAGCACCCTTCTTCTACCTTAGTGATTGAAAGGGTTTGGGATCAACACGAAGGCTATTTAACCAATGTTAGGCACTTTCTCAGACACCAGTCTTCCTATAAGAGATGTTTCTCAACAAGTTCGCATTTTTCAATTCAAGGGAGTAGTGTCCTTTATACAAAAATCGGATATAACTCTAAAATTCATTCTAGACTTTGAGGCATGCATGAAATGCTCAATAAAAAGGATCTTTGTACTCAGTCATAATATACTAATATTCAAGTATTAGTGTCATTTATTTGCAATGAATGATAATAGTTTTTGTACATAGGTGTAAAATTATCTGTATAGTTTCCTATTATATTTCATATTGACCTATGGTATTCTAATTTTAAACACTAGATAATCCAAGCTTATTCTTGACTAATGATAGTTTTTATACAAAGCAACTATTACATATATTATATCTTTATATATTTTATATTAAGGCTTGGTCATCTTTACACTCAGTCGTGATCATATTCTTATTTAAAGTTTTGGTGTTTACTTACATGTAATGGATGATGGAATGGGTTTAGGTACCTATGTACGTTATTATATATCTATGTCCTAGTATTGAAACATGGTATTTTTGATATTCTATCATGGCATATTGATATTAAAATGTATGTGTTACATATTTGTAACAAATAATAGTAGTTTTTGTATATCAATAAATTTGTTAGAAGGTCCATCTCCTCCAGATGCTTCAGTATTTTTTCCTCTTGAAGCGTCCCTATAATATATCTTTGCCCTTCTTCTGTGGTTCTCTATTTCTTCATAAGTCATTTCTGAAACTTGTTTTAATTTAATTTTTGGTCATGAATTAATTCAGGAAGTGGTTGTCAGAATCTATATACCATATCAATTTCTTAATGCAAGTCAGCACGGGGCTATGAGTGTTTCTTTATGAAATGGGACTTTGATATAGAGATTTGTAGTCGATTTGCGTGGTATTTTGAATATCAAGTTGCATAGTCCTCCGAATCTTATATGTTTTATAAATGGTTATGAGTATCATTTTATACCGGTTGAAAATCAGCACTCAAAACATAAGTACCATACTTGTTACGGATACTAGTCAATATTAATTGGCTGGTACCTAAAACGTTGTAATTATTGGGATTGAATTGTAATTTTAAAAAATTTATGGACTAAATTGAAAAAAAACCTAACGTTAAAGACTCTATAGTAGCACACATCTTCATTATTCTTTTTTTTTTCTTTTTTTACCCTTACACCCTTTATACTCCTTTAATTATTAATATCAATTTATCTTTAAAAAATTTGTCCAAATGCAAATTTTCATTGTTGGTTTGCTTATGCTTATGCTTATGCTTGGAACAATACGACTTTTATAAATTTCTCTTCAAATATCATTTTTATCTAAATTATTTTAGGAATACTAATATAT
>JAOSBN010000003.1:29122171-29133268 GCA_027563595.1 Erythroxylum suave
ATTTTACAATCGAATCAATTTGAAAAAGACCTAAAGTTAAGGATTTATCAATAGGTAATGTTGCTCCAATACCTAACCAAAGGGCTACTACAGTACCAATCAAAAAGACAGTTGTCGCAACTGGACGCCGAAATGGATTTTGGAATTTATTAACATTCTCCAAAAAGGGTACTGTTAATAATCCCGCAGGTACTGAAACCATTAAAAGAACACCCAATAACTTATTGGGTACTGTACGAAGTATTTGAAATACGGGAAAGAAATACCATTCAGGCAATATTTCCAAAGGAGTTGCAAATGGATCTGCGGGTTCACCAATCATTGATGGTTCTAGAACCGCTAATCCTACATTACATGCAATAGTACCTAGAATTACTACTGGAAAAATATATAAAAGATCATTGGGCCATGCGGGTTCTCCATAATAATTATGACCCATTCCTTTAGCCAATTTAGCTCTTAATACAGGATCATTCAAGTCAGGTTTTTTTGTTATTGGGATAGGTGAATTCTTTATAGATTCATCCTCCGAAGGAACCGGACATGATAATTTTTCATCATCCGGCTCGAGCAAGAATCAAACGAACCAAAAGGATCCATACCATATAAAGAATATATATGTCTAGATGCTGTAAAATCCATATGTTATTCATATCTACACATATATGTATATGAATGATTTTATGTAATAAATAATAAAAAAATGGACTGATTCCTTTTTTTTTTCTAGGGTTGACCATTGCAAAAAATTCGTTTCTTACAGGTAAATGCTCAATACCCAAGTTGGCCTTACAAAGGCGATCATGACCAAGCGCTTTTTGGGCCGTCTTATACCTTTCGATTGGCTTTTATCTCCAAAAAACTATCGAGACTTTTTCCATACAAAGGATTTACTTGTTACTAATATAGTTTAGCCTCTATCATTCTTTAGATCCCTTGTTTCACTCCGATAGTATCATAAATAGGGTCGATGCAGAGGAAATGACTGCATTTCCATACCATTAGGCATTAAATAAATTAAGTAAATGAAAGAGATAAAACGAAGTATAAGGAACTCAAATAGCTAAAAGAAAATATGGATTATATCACATCACCTATTCTACTGGATTTTATACTGGATTTTACGGAGCCTGTTCATAGAAGACATGATTGGGTCTGATCATAGAAAGGATTCTCTTTAAGCAAACCAGCCTATCCTCTGTATGGGACTTACGCAGGGGTTGGAACAAAGACACATTTGATTGTGAATTCCAATGTGGCAGATATATATCTTCACGGCCAAATCAATAGTCCAAGTCACACACTCCCATAATCCATTTTTCTCTTAGGAGAGTTCGCTTCAACTACTCATGTAAAATGAATAATACAATTTTTTGGAGTTGAAGAGAAATATCCAAATACATGTCTTATTTTTTTTTTAATAATCCATATTTGTAGCAATGAAATACTCTTCTTCCTCCCCCAAGTGATCACTGAGTTATTCCAAATATCTAGGATCTATATTCTCTATAAACTATAAAGGACCAGAAATACCTTGCTTACGTATCATTGGAAAGTGCATTAACATAAATACAGCGCTAAGAAGAGGTAATACAAAAGTGTGTAAACTATAAAAACGAGTCAAAGTGGATTGTCCTACACTAGCACTTCCACGCAATAACTCTACCAAAGGCGATCCTATTACAGGAATAGCTTCCGGCACGCCTGTTACAATTTTTACTGCCCAATAACCAATTTGGTCCCAAGGTAAAGAATAACCAGTTACGCCAAAAGATGCAGTCAATACAGCAAGAACTACACCTGTAACCCAAGTCAATTCAAGCTCTTTTCTTCCTCTTCTTTTTTCTCTTTTGGGACAGCTTCAAAATCTTTCTTGAAGACTAAGAAGAATTAAACCCTAAGCCACTCTTTTCTTTTCTCTCAAACCATCAAGCTCTCTTTCTCTTTCTCTCTAATTTTCGATATTATCTATATCTTATCCTCCTTTTCATGTCTTTCTTCTTCATTTATGAGCAAGACAACACTTCTTCTTCCAATTATGCCCTTAATGATTGAGAATTTGACCATTTGCCCTTCCCTTTATGCCTTATGTCTTTTATACTTAAGTATCTTGAAAAAAACACTCTTGAAAATTCTAACTTAACACTTTATTGTAAAAAAGTCTTCTATATTGTCTTACGAGTCCAATGGTTCAAGAATCAAGTCATTTGAGTGTCTGGAGAAGAAGTTATGGCCAAAAGAATCAAACATGTTTTTGTCCTCAATCATACTGAAACCGCTTTAGGGAAACCGCCATAACTTTCTCTAGAAATATTTGATTGAGATGTTCTTTATGTGATTAGAAAGAGAACTTCAATATCTAAAACTTTTATTCAGACCTTAAAGATATAGTTTATCGTCTTAAGTGTCAAAAATGAGATAGATGATAGGTATAGGCGAAGCCAAATGAAAAGCAGATGCAAAATGGAAAAAGACAGACGCATTGGGAAAATTGCTACAACTTTTCTTACAGATGTCCGATTGAGGTGTTCTTCACATGGTTAGAAAGAGGACTTCAAGATATAAAACTTTGATGAAGACCTCAATGACATATTTTATTTCCTATATGGTCAAAAATGGGACAAACAATAGAATTCAAACATAGATGATAAAAGTCAAACATAGACGAAGTGACGTCATTACAGAAGAAGTATAGACGAAGACGACATCATCATAAAAGAAGCAAAACATAGACGATAGAAGTCAAACATAGACGATAAAAGTCAAACATAGACGAAGTGACATCATCACAGAAGAAGTATAGACGAAGATGACTTCATCATAGAAGAAGCAAAACATAAACGATATAAGTCAAACATAGATGATAAAAGTCAAACATAGACGAAGTGACGTCATCACAGAAGAAGTATATACGAAGATGACGTCATTATAGAAGAAACAAAACAAAGACGAAGTGAAAAGACAAAAGATACATCTTCCTTTATAAGGACCATAACTTTCAGCTCAGATGTCCAAAAATTTCATGCTATATATCGTTGAAAAGCTGAAAGAAAGATCTACAACTTTCTAGAAGACATATTTGCCTATATCAGCCTAGATTAATTCAGATTTTTCCTCAAATATAGAACATGAATTTTTACATTCATCCCCCAATGTACTGCGCCCTGTTCTCAACTTCAAGACAAAATTTGAGATTCTTACAGATAAAATTTAAATTCTATGTCTTGATAAGAAATGTAGCCATATGTTTTTAGTTTAATCCAAACAAATAATCGTCTCATTTGGATAACTAGAGGAAAATTTATGACTAACAGACCGAAGCACACTCATTGCACATTTTTCCAGATCAACCACCACTTTTGTTTCCAAAACTTTCCGTACCACAACTCATACTAAGATCACTCTTTCTACTCCCTCATTTCCAATAAAAAAAATCACATTTAAAACAATCATATCTGGAAGTTGTCAATGAATGCATGTACACTTATTTTTGTATGAGCGAAGATTCAAATTCACATGTATGTATGCTGACATGCTGCTGGGCAAGAAATGCAACTTTTCTAACTCTCACATTGTTGTTCTCTCTAGTATTGAAATCTGGGTTCTAACCCTTAATATGGGGATGGGATGTTACATACCTAAAATGAGAAAATACATTACACAGACATACTTCAGAGCAGAGACAAGAGAAAATCAATGAACAGCTGATGGTGGTTGTTCGAGACACATGATAGGTGAAATATCACATTTCAACTATATTGAAAGGAAAGATGGAGATAATGTTGTCTTTGCCGACAAAACAAGGAAAAAGTCACTAGAATTGGTAGAATTGGTGACTCTAATTCTAATTCTATTAATAATGCTCTTTATATTGATGGTTTGAAACATAACTTGATAGGTGTAAGTCAATTATATGATAAGGGTTATAGAGTCACCTTTTTATGCATCCAATTGCGAACTTATTAATAATCGTAATGACAACATTGTTTTTTTTTGTCCTAGAAATTAGAATATATATTGTGCTCAATTGGAAGACATGTCTTCCCAAAATGTTAATTGTTTTGTTCCATTAGAAAAGGAGTCATTTATCTGGCATAGAAGATTTGGATATTCTAGCATGACCATTCTATCAAACTTATCCAAAAATGAGTTAGTAAGAGGACTACCGAACTTGAAGTTTGAGGGTAATCAAGTTTACGAAGCTTGTTTAAAAAGAAAACAAATTAGAAGTAACTTTCCTCCTTAAAATATTGATTATACTAACTAATCGCTTTAACTTGTACATATGGATTTATTTGGTCCTATTAGGACTCGAAGATTTGGTGGTAAACACTATGGTTTTGTTATAGTTGATGATGATCATATATTTACATAGGTTTGTTTTCTATTAAATAAGGATGATACTTTTGAAGTTTTTGAGAAGTTTTGTAGAAATTTTCATATTGAAAAAAGACACTACATTACATCTATCCAGAGCAATCATGGAGGAGAATTTGATAACAAAAATTTCAAAAATTTCTGTAATGAAAATGGAATAACTCATAGCTTTTCAAGTCTACGAACTCCTCAGTAAAACGTAGTTGTTCAAAGAAAGAACATGACTCTTGTTAACATAGCCATGACAATGTTGTGTGAAAATGGTCTACCTCATGGTTACTGGGTAGAAGTTGTATCTATTGCTTGTTACATACTTAACAGGTTCCTTATAAAACCTATTCTCAAAAAGAACCCCTTTGAGTTGTGGAAAGGAAGAAAACTAAATGTTGCTTGCTTTTGAGCATTTGGTTGTAAGTGTTTCATATTAAATAATGGAAAAGAAAATCTTAGAAATTTTGATGTGAGATCAGATGAAGCTATTTTTCTAGGTTATATTACTACCATCAAAGGATTTAGAGTTTATAATAAAAGAACAAAGAGGATAGAAGAATCAATACATATGGTATTTGACGAACTGCTACACTTGATAACAACAGCGAATTCAGATGAGGTAGAGCATCCTTTGGTTCCTAAAATTACATTGTAGACTCAAATTACACCTATAGTATCTTCAAAATTACTTAATTAAGAAGGTCCTCCTAAAGCCAGGATGGAGCAGGCTCCTTTATCTTAGCAGGAGCCTATGTAAGGAAGACCACCGAAAGAATGGAGAGGTTAAGTTACACATCAGTATATTTTCGAAGGCCCTTTTGAAAGTCTAAGAACCAAATCTTCCTTAAAAAGCAATTATGTTTCCCTCATCTCATAATTAGAACCAATGACTATTAAAGAGGCTCTTACTAATGAAAATTGGGTTTCATCTATGTAAGACGAACTAAATCAGTTTGATAAAAACAAAGTTTGGAATTTAGTACCTAGTCCATAAAACAAGTCAATCATTGGAACTCGTAGGGTATTTCAAAATGAACTTGATGAAAATGGTAAGATCGTAAGAAACAAAGCTGGATTTGTAGCTCAAGGTTATAAAACTCAGGAAGGTATTTATTTTGATGAAGCTTATATGTCAGTTACTAGATTAGAATCAATTAGAATTTTACTTGCCTTTGCAAGAAAATTTGTATTATTCCAAATGGATATTGGAAGTGCCTCTTAAATGGATATATTAATGAAGAAGTGTTTTTTAAGCAACTTCTAGGTTTTTAAGATGAAAACCATCCTGATTACGTGATAAAGTTGACTAAAGCTTCGTATAGGCTAAAGTAGGCTCTTTGAGCATAGTATGAGATGTTAAGTAACTTTTTGCTTAAGAATAACTTCAAAAGTGGAAAGGTAGATAAAACCTTATTTATTAAGAAAAAGCATAATGATTTACTCATAATGCAAATATATATTGATGACATAATATTTGGTGCTACCAATTCTTAGCTTTAATGCAGGGGGAGCTTGAAATGAGTATGATGGAAGAACTATCTTTCTCTTTTGGGTTACAAATTAGGTAAATAGAAAAAGGAATCTTCATTATTCAAGAAAAATACACATAGGAACTCATCAGGAAACATCATTTTGAGAATGCCAAATTGATGGGTACTCCTATGTATTTTAGAACTAAACTTAATAAGGATGAAAAAGGAAAGGTTACGGATGAGACAAAATATAGAGGACTAAATACATCATTACTATATCTCACAAGCTCAAGACCAAATATTATGCTTAGTGTGTGTCTTTGCGCTGCTTTCAATCAAATCCGAAAGAGAGTTATCTTTAAGCAGTCAAGAGGATCTTTCATTATGAACTATGGAGTTTCGATTATGGTATCCAAAAATTGATTCTTTAACATAGTTGGCTTTTTTTGATGTAGATTATATAAGTGATATAGTTGATAGGAAAAGCAACAATGATCACTGCCAATTTCTTGAAGGATGTCTAGTTTCTTGGTTTTGCAAGAAACAAAATTGCACAACTCTTTTGATAACTGAATCAAATATATAACAGCTACCAGCTGTTGCGTTCAAATTTTATAGATGAAATATCAACTACAGGATTTTTCTTTGAACTTTGTTCATATTCCTATACTATGTGAAAATACAAGTGCAATAAATCTCTCTAAAAATCTTATGCATCATTTTAAAACTAAGCATATAGAAATCAAATATCATTGTCGTAGAGATCATGTTTTAGAAGGAAGCATTGATCTTTTGCATGTTGAAACTGAAAATCAAGTAGCTGATATCTTTAGTAAGCCATTGTCTAAAGATAAATATTGTGTGTTAAGGAAAGAGCTTGGTATGTGCAGACCATTTGATATAAATCCTATATAAAGATTCTATACTACTTCTCTTTGTAGATATTAGCAGGCTCCTTCTAATCGGTTCTTTTGTGGAAGGACCTCTTAGTTTAGTAGGACCCTCTTAGTTTAGAAGGAATTTTTTAATTTAGAAGGCTCCTCTTAGTTTAATAGGGTAGAATACATGTGTCTTAAAATGACAATTCTTTAATAGCATCATTTTAGCTTTTGAAACATGTGTGTCACCCTGACAGCTTTCTGTTCGTGACTGACAGAAGATTCGCAAATGATCACAATTTCTTTCTTAGTATGTATTAAATAGTCTTCTTAATAAAACGACAACAGACCAGAGCAAGTGCTGCAAAACAAGTTGAAAAAATTGTTAAACAAGAAGGAACCCTTAATGTTAAAAAGAAAGAAGAAGAAGAATCTCAAAAAAGAAAAAGAGAATAAATAAGAAAAGGCAAAGTCGCCTATGGTTAAAGAGAAGATTGAGGAACCCATTGTTAAGGATAAGCCACTTTATGAAGAAACTCTGTTTGAAGAAATGTCAAAAGTGAAGAAACAAAAGAAAGGAGATTCGCTAGCATTGGTTAAGTTGTTTCAGTTAATGGAAACTGAAATGAGATACAAAATGTCTTACAAGAAGCGCAAGGTAAATTATAGGATGCATTTTTCCTCCTCTCATGCTCGATGAAATTGTTATTCCCATCTCTTCTCATTTTCTTACTGTTAGTTAGGAAAATTATTTGAATTTGAATGAGAAATTGTGTGATGAATTAGATTTTTTATACATACTTGAGAAAAGAAGAAATTGTTGGAAAGCTGGCAATAATATTTTGGGTAAGTGAATGTGAGATCTTGATTAAGGAGGAAACCTTGGCAAACATTCTGAATATAATTCCTCCGTAGATAGAACTGACCTTCCTTGTAATAAATGGGATATTACTGATCTTGATAAGGGAGAACTTGTGGACTTTATCTACTTACACACTGAGAATGCCCATGACAAGAGACTATGGTGTAGACATCTAGACTTTCTACTAAGATGCCTTACATCATTGTCTGCTAATATAAAATTTCCAATGAGTAGTTTAGTGGAAAGATGCAATCTCTTGGATACATATGTGGTGTACAATCTTTTAAAGGGCAATAAGATGAATCTCCCAACAATGATCTTGCGATTTATGGTGGACAAGGGAAGTCATAAGAATATAACTAATGGTTTGCCATACGGGATTCTTTTAACTAGGATTTTTTCCTATTATGGATTTTCTTTTGACAATCTGGATTGGTATGAACCTGGAAAGTTTCATTCTTATATTCCCTACCAATTCAGATATAAATTGAAAAACAATATGTAAGCAGAGAAGAAAATTAAAAAAGCAACAAACCTTTTAAGTCTTGCCCCAAACAAATTAGCCCCTGCCATCTCTATAGCATAAATGATCTAACCCTTCAATAACTGAAGGAAATTATTTCCAATCAAGAAATGCATAGCTAGATCGACAACATACAAAATCAAATTCTTGACATGCAGATTTTTCTTCGAAAATTTTCTAAATCTCCTAAATAACTTTGTCGCTATTTTTTTCTTAGTTTGTTTTTATATACTTATGATATTTTTTTGATTTATTAATTATTTTCCCGTTATTTTTTGATAATGAAAAGGGGGAGAATCAATGATATTTTGCTTTTGATGATATATTTGCCTTATTCTCTGCTAATAGTTGAAATATTGTTGAACTATATTTTTGAAGTTTAAATTTGTGATATGTATAAACAATAGGTTTCTATCGTAAGAAAGGCTCTTGTCATAAGAAAGGCTCTTGTCATAAGAAAGGCTCCTTCTAATAAGGACTATGAGTAAGAACATATAAAGCTTATAGGTATCTTTCAAAATCCTTTACTATTTTTTTAATATTTAATGATTTAAATGATAACTATAACATTTCAAAATTCAAATCAAAGTTATTTTCTTTTATTGGTAACATTAAAATTCTTAAAAGGAAATAAATCTTGCAGGATTTTTTTAATGAACTTTCCTTATTAGAAATGATTCCCCAACATTCGGAAGGATCTTACTTATTAGAAAAATTAGCTCTGGAATTTTTGACAAAGTTTCTCTTAACATCTGAATATTAGAAGATTCCATCAGAAATGATATCAAAGATCTATTAGATACAAAGTCAACTCAAAATCAAAATGAAGTAATGACTAGTTGAAGAAAATGTCTACTTAAGGAAGAGCCTCTGCATTTGCGAAATATTTCAGTAGCATCAATATTCTTGAAATTCATATCTATATCAAACTCCTTGTGCCTTAGAAAGTGAAATCACTCTATTGAGAGAGACTATTAAACCCTTTATAATTTTTTTTGAGAGCTTATAGAGGCTTGTTAAACAACATGAGTTGGGAAGGTTGAAGAACCTTGCAAAGTATGTACTTGTGAGCATGAAAAGGCTCGTGAAAATTTACTACTTGGATTTTTATAGTGAAATACTTAAGTTAAACACGTACGGACTTAGCGTAGGTTTCGTTATAAGCTTAACCAGTATAAGTCGACTGTGTCTCTCTCCTTATCTCTTAACTTTTAAATTTTTGCATTATAATGTGCGTATTTAATTTACAAGAGGCTCCTTCACTTTTAGAATAGGTTCTTTCTATTTTAATGTTGCAAGAGGTTTCTTTCATTAATAGGTTCCTTTCATTTTTAACAGGCTTTTTTCATTTTTTTAAAATTTTAATAGACTCCTTTCATTTTTAATAGGTTCCTTCTATTTATAGACTTTTCTGTTGAAATTTAGCAAGTTCTTATTGTTTACTTAAATTGATAGTAACTTAAAAGGTTTAGGTCACACATAATTCACCCCCCTTACTTGTGTTTGCTTTATCAATATTGACAGCTGACTCGAGTCTTTTCGTTCTTACCGTTGGAGGCCCTATCAAAAATATTTTTTTCCAAGGATTGCACTATAGAATGCAACCTTGGGTCGTTTCACTTAATCGAAACCAAATTAATGGAACTAAGCTAGCCTATATGTCATGATATGCAAACAAAATTAGCAAGGAAGAGCGGGGTTTTCAATCCTTGGAAATTTGGACCAAAACGAATTGTAAGTAAATGTAATAAAAAGTGTTTTTGGATTTTGGGAATAGAAAAGCGATAAAATGAAAACAACGATCAAATGATAATAGTATCCTCTTAAAAACAAGCTTCGGCTATCATCGTTCAAAATGAATTTTAACAGGATTGAATCACCAAGTTTCAAATGGTAAACCTTAAAGAACTCTTTAAGTTCAAGGTTTCAATTAATGAACTCCATTTATTAAAACCTTTTTGAATGCTCTTAGCGTATGCAATGGGTAAGCTAATGCAATAAGTCATTTGGGATTTAGAATCAACTCCATACCAAAAACAACTAGGCAGATAAAAGAGAATGAACCAAATCATAAATAAACATATCTGAAACTTTATATATTCAAACTCAAAATTCTACATTAACAAATCCCAACAACACATTAAATATCCAATACTTGATTAAACTCTAATCAAGAACATTCAACAACAAATTACAAATCTTAAACTTAGGAGTTCATAATAATATAGCTGAACATGGGATGAATTACTCCCCTTTGAAGCCCATTGAACTCTAGCCATTGCTACATTTTTCAAGATGAAAGAGGTGCCTAGCCAAGCATTACTCCAGGAGGAATCTCAACCAGGAACCCACTGGAAGCATCCATAGTAGCATTTGTTAGTGGAGAAGTCAACGATGAAGTGGAGAGGAGAAGGTGATGATAGTCTTTGAAGGTCTTTTTAGAGAGTGAGAGAGTGCTAAAGAGAGTTGTTTTTCAATAGTGTGTCGACTGCTTTTAACCTAAAATGGTAGGTTTTCAAAGACAATGGGTTATAGACCGAGTTGCACAGTGGGTATCTTTTCAAAAATCGTTCGGGTATTTGAAGGTTTGCCGCGATGACAGATTAGTTCGTCGCAGCGAACTTTTCCCAAAAGTTTTACTGCTTTGTTAGCCCCTTTCGCCATGGCGACAGAATAAATCTTCGCCGCGGCTAACTTTTCCTAAAAGTTTTTGCTTGGAACTCTTCATTCTTCATCACAGCAACACATCCTCTTCGCTGCGGCAAACTTCCTTTTGCACCTATTGACTTATTGACTTGAATTCAGCTCTTTCCATTCCTTGACTCTACATCTTCTTCTTGAGCCTCCTACAATGAACAAATGGTAGTTTGAAGTATCAATTGTTCTCATAAAATTAATTAGTACAATTAACACTCACTTTTGACAAATTTTACTCTCAAACTATATAAAATAAAGGTAGACACTCAAGAGTCAAATTAAGCATAAAATCTAGAA
>JAOSBN010000003.1:29159052-29179433 GCA_027563595.1 Erythroxylum suave
TTTAAAATACCAAAAACAAGTCCTTTGCGTTTATTTTCATTCGTTGCAAATTTTAGCGGTAATTGTTAAAATCAACCTCATTTTATAGTTAGCTTGCATTGCATTTAGTTGAACTTAGGAAATTAATTTCACCTTTGGTTCCTCAAAGAGAACAACCCAAGATTGTGCTATATGCAATACCTTGGTTAAATTTTTAAAGTAACCCCAAGGTGACAATCGGATAAAAAGGTTATTTCAGGTACGGTATTAAAAACGTTGCTCAAATCCATACATCATATGAAAGAGATAGGGAAAGAAAAGTACAACACTAGGGTCATTAATGGAGACTGGAAATGACTTTTCTATAGCGACTTGGTTGCCATTCAAGACTTGGTCTTAATTTAGCATGATTTTTCTTGCTGAAGAAGAAAGAAACTCTTATATGCGCGTTTTCCCTTTTTCATTTTTCGCAAAAAGTGCAAAATATAGTTAAAATTTTGCAAAATATTAAATTTAAATCTTATTATTATTATTTATAATATTAAATTAATTATCAACTTATTAAATAAATATCAATGATTAAAAAGATCAATTGATTTGACCAATTTAACTGTGAAGACTTTAAACCGACTAATTTTTTAGTTTTTAATTGTATTTTTAACTTTGTTGTTTGATCTATTTTAATAATTCTTATTATTAAAAACTGATCACTTTATTAATTAAATTAGTTGAATTTTATAAATTAATAAGTTATTATAAACCAAAATTAATTAATTAATTTTTATTAAACATTTTAAATTATATTTTATATTTTTTAGGTGAGGACAATCTCTTTTAATTATATTTCAATTTCTTTAATTTATTTAATCTTTAGTGAATTTTATGACGAGTTAAAACATTATATTTTATAGGTTTAATTTCAATTTAATTTTTAAAACATTGTCAAATATATCGATTCCCAATATAAAATATATTGTTCCTTTAAATATTTAAAAATTTATTTTAATTTGGTTAATTTAATATATGTCAAAATTATGTTAAAATAATAAATTTCAATATTTTCATATTATTTAAACCGAAAGTCAACCCTACCCTCAAATTCATCTGCTCTGAAAATCATGAACTCGAAATATCTTCCTTACCAATTCGTAATTACTATTGGAGTGATAATTATCATGGCAGTCGTCAACATAGTGGACGTTTTGTTGACTTTCTCGGTATGCGAGACAAAGGGGAAATGAGTGAGTTAGTTATAGAATAGTATTTTGATATTAGACATTCGAGGGTTGTTTCATTTCTCATTTATTCTTTTAATAAAATAATATAATTAATTAGAATATATTAAACATAATGAATTAAAATTACATATATTCTAAGAATAATTGAATAAATATAATTAATTAAAATTAAATATATTTTAAATATAAACAATTAAAATATAATAAATAAAATTAATTGCAATATATTAAATATAATTAATTAAATACCATTAATTAGAATACATTAAAATTAAGTATAATTAGTTAGAATATATTAAATTTTTATAAAATGTTTAACAAATTTTTATTCCCCTTTTTAGTAAAACAATATAATTAATTAAATATCATCAATTAGAATATATTAAAATTAAATATAAATAATTAGAATATATTAAAAATTGATGTAAAATAAAATTTTAATTAATTTTTGTTTTAGCAAAACAATGTAATTAATTAAATATAATTACTATAATACATTAAAATTTCATATAAAATTTAAATAATTTTTATTTTCCTTTTTGAGCAAAACAATATAATTAAGTAAATGTCATTAATCATAATATATTTAATTAAATATATTTAATTATATCATATTAAAAATTGATGTTAAATAAAAATTTAACAATTTTTATTTTTATTTTTAGTAAAATAATACAATTGATTAGAATATATTAATATTAAATGTCATCATCGTCGCACCTAGTCAAAAATCTCACAATAAAACGAGGTCTGAAAAGGTCTGATAGTACGCAACTTTATTTCTATAAAGTAGAGAGGCTTTTCCGGTAGACCCACATGTAAATATAACAATGAAAAAATGATATAAGTTAAAAGAGTAGATATATAAACTGATATGCTAAAAAAGTAGGTAAATAAAATTAAAATAAAAAATTAATATTAAATGCCATTAATTAGAATTAGTTAAAATTAGAATATATTTTTCAAAATTTTCAACAAATCATTTAGTTGTAATAATAATCATTTATTTATCTTAATCAACCAACATAATTATAATAATTATATCCATTCTTATTGTTAAGTATCACATTCATTGATTATCATGGCATTCGTCCACATAGTGGAAGTATTGTTGACTTTCTCGGTATGCGAGACAAAGGGGAAATGAGTGAGTTAGTTATAGAATAGTATGTTGATATTAGAGATTCGAGGGTTGTTTCATTTCTCATTTATTCTTTTAATAAAATAATATAATTAATTAGAATATATTAAATATAATGAATTAAAATTACATATATTCTAAATATAATTGAATAACTATAATTAATTAAAATTAAATATATATTCAATATAATCAATCAAAATATAATAAATATAATAAATAAAATTAATTATAGTATATTAAATATAATTAATTAAATACCATTAATTAGAATACATTAAAATTAAATATAATTAGTTAGAATATATTAAATTTTGATAAAAATTTAACAAATTTTTATTCCCTTTTTAGCAAAACAATATAATTAATTAAATATCATCAATTAGAATATATTAAAATTAAATATAATTAATTAGAATATATTAAAAATTGATAAAAAATAAAATTTTAATTCATTTTTGTTTTTAGAAAAACAATGTAATTAATTAAATATAATTACTATAATATATTAAAATTTCATATAAAATTTAAATAATTTTTATTTTCCTTTTTGAACAAAACAATATAATTAAGTAAATGTCATTAATTATAATATATTAAATTATATCATATTAAAATTGATGTTAAACAAAAATTTAACAATTTTTATTTTTATTTTTAGTAAAATAATACAATTAATTAGAATATATTAATATTAAATGTCATCATCATCGCACCTAGTCAAAAATCCAGCAATAAAGCGAGGTCTGGAAAGGTCTGATAATACGCAACTTTACTCTTATAGAGTAGAGAGGCTTTTCCGATAGACCCACATGTAAATGTAATAATGAAAAAAATGATGTAAGTTAAAAGAGTAGATATGTAAACTGGTATGCTAAATAAGTAGGTAAATAAAATTAAATAATTAATATTAAATGCCATTAATTAGAATTAGTTAAAATTAGAATATATTTTTCAAAAATTTCAACAATCCAACTGGTTGTAATAGTAATCATTTATTTGCCATAATTAACCATCATAATTATAATAATTATATCCATTCTCATTGCTTAATATATTCATAACCCCTCTAAAACTTGTACCTCAAAGCAAGTAAGAGAATATAACCACATTCTAATATAGTCGTATTTAAGGGTTGTTTATTTTCAACGTATTAGATCATATTTTAGCTTGAGGGAGCTTTCAGTTGGCTACAGAAGTATCATCACATGTTTAAGCTATATAGAGAACTATTTTGTTGTTGATTCTCTCTTTGAAATAAATGGAGTTGAGTATGATAGTTTATTTTAACATAAAAAAATTACATATCCTATTCATAGTCCTCCATACAAATTTTTCCTAAATTTCCAAAAAAAATTCAGGTAATAAGTTTTTGAAGTTTGGATTAACTTTTAAATAAATAAATAAATTTTAATGTTTTATTTTTATTTTCAATTTTAAATTATTTATGTAAAAATATTTAAATTTATTATTTTAATAAGTCAAATTTGAAGGATAAATCAAGTGTAATTGGTGACATGCCACCTTGAATAAGTTAATGAGAAATTTGACAAAAATCTAACAGAGTTATAGTTAAGGGTTCATTATTTTTTGTTTATATTAGATCTGACAAAGATCTAATATAAATTAATTATATATTTTGAAATTTTTAGGAAATAATATATATTTTTGAATCTTTATTTTTTGTTATGATTTTTTAATGAAGTTCAATTATTGTAACCTCGGATATATATCAACTTTTGTTATCCGATCAACTTGAAAATTTATGCCAAAGAAAAATTTATTATTCTGTTTTCTCTTGTTCAGTCCATTGGAATTATAACTCTTTATTTATCCATTTTAAATAAATTTAACAAAAACGAGAATGTTTGTACAACCCTAGAAACAGTTTTCTAACACTTATTATGGTGGCGGGAAGGCTTTTTTTTAAATAAAATATAAATGTATTATATTAAAAATGCGTAAGTATACGGTCTTTTGGGCATACCCGACATTATTTGATGGAGACAAAGCGCAGAGAAGATGTGGAAGATGATCGATCAATAATTAATTACTTTTACTGTTATAATGATAGGAACCACACGTCATTTCTTTTTGTTTTTTCTTTTTCATATTTCTCGTGAAAAAAAAAAAAGACTGTTGCCATCTATAAACAACTTCTGCAATTGTTCATTTATTGAAGAGATTCGCATAGAAACATTCAAACCGAACACCTCCAGTGTTCAAACCCAATGGCATAAACGTCGAACCTTTTATTGGCTGTACGCCAAACCCAAGAGGTACAATTATTTAAGGATGTCTTGCGCGTAATTACTTAGGTGAGAAGTGAATAACATAGTCCACTTGCAAACTTTATTTAGAATCAGCTCGAGACCATATTTAAGTCGATGCACCTTTTGCTTTTGCTTCACGGAGCTTCTTCTCTCCATAGAGTTGTTCGGCAATCCTATAAATGGGTGAAAAAAAAATCAGAATGATGTAATATATACAAAACCAAGCAAGCATAGCGGTGTAAGAGAAAAGGAAAAACGAAAATAGATATATACTTAGTGAGGGCTTGGAAGTTTTTAGTTTTGCCATCATCAATTGGCTGAAGATTACCGGTTGACAAGTTCACCCTTTTCACTGGTTCATTCAACAAATCCTTCCCAAATTTTTCCAATTCTTCCAAGTTGTCTTTAGATGAGTTATCCATAACTGCCATTGGTCCTTCCAAAGAATCGCTCTGCAAATTATGTCAAACCCTTTAATCGAAAATTTCTATTACCATTCTCAGGTGTTATATCGTTTTATATATACACCTGAATTCGAAGATAATTTTTCTCGGAACGAAGAGCGTGAAAAAGATTGGTCATATGGATATCGACCATATCAGAACTTGCTTCCATATAACAATTGATGATAGGAGTTTGGCCACCATTTATTAACCATTCCACTGTTAATTTGAATTGCCTTGTGCAGCTTGAAGTGTTGAAAATGGTGGAGGAATTGGCTATATCAGTAAAAATTAGGAAGAAAAGGAAGCTGAGAGGGAAGCTGAAGGAGTTCATAAGCAAATGGAAGCTGAAAATAATGATTCTTAGCATCATTCGAGAATACATGGATCAAAGGAATGAAGATCAAATTTTGTTAAGTGAAAGGCAATGCAAAAATGAAGATGAAGAGCAAATGGAAGCAGCAATGGAAAATTCAGAAAATGCAGATTGAAGAAGAACAGAAAAGAAGTAGAAATGCAGAGCAGGAAGCAAAAAAACCTGAACCTTAATTGAAGGAAGATTAATCAGTGTAATCAAGATTTGTTAGAGTTAAACAAAACATGTGTAGTTGGTACATCAAGCACCTCATTTTCATGCCTGACAATCAAATTCGCAATGTCAGTTTTTGCCTCCTGAAGAATCAATAGCTGTTGGAAATATCAGTTTCTGTTTTTTGCTAAGGTTAATTTTTGTTACTTTTGTTCTTTGCCAAATGAAGAAATATTTGTACTAGGGCAGTCATTACTCATCAGATCATGTCTTTATCTTTTAGCTTTTACAAGCAGAATGTTTTAGAGCTATTATAAAGCTCATGTTCCTTCCTTTCAAGTTGTAAGGGAGAAATACGAAAAAGTTCATCAATACAAAGCCTTCAGATCATTTTTTTCTAGATTTTTTTGCCATGATCGTTTTGTTTTGTTTTCTAGAAGCAACGTCTTTAGTAGTAGTATAACTGAAGTAGTACTTTGCAGAAAACAAAAGTTTTCATTCAGAAACTAGAAGTTGTGTTTCGGATTCCATATGAGAGTGACAAAACAATTTCACAAATACAACCAATCTTCAACCATAGATTCATAAGTCAGTGAGAAAGTGTTATTACAACATTGAAGAAACATCCTGAATACAAAATCAAGGTTCAGAAGTTGGAGAATTTCCCATCTTGTTGCAGCCCACGTGAACAGTATCCAGACGTGAATAGTACCACTGGTATTTGAAGAAAGGCGTAAGCCACAAAAAACTTGTCTTTAGCAGAGGTGAAGAAGGTGCTATCTTCAGTCTTCAAGAAGGCATCTTCAAGATCCACTGAACCCCACTTTGATGTTTCGTCAACACTTAACCTGCTTACATTTCTTGTTGAACCTGTTCCTAAAGAAACGACAACGAATCTTCTGAAATCAGTGGCCTCGATATTACGATATTGATCTTTTCCCTTAGTGATTTCTTTCACAACCTCATTTATGGCAACATAAGCTTGTGTTTTAAAGGTAGATAATATAAGATTAGAACTTCAAAAATTTTTGTGGAAATCAGTAATATATGTATAGATATCACAAACCGGATTATTTGCCGCTAAACCATCGTCGACAAGATTGAATTGGAACTTGTCCGTCGCAAAATAATAGGGTGGAAAGTAGGTTGGAGTAGCAGAAGTTCCAATGCATATGTCTGATAGATTGACATCTTTTTTACTCCTATGCTGTATTTGAAGTAGTAGGGAAGATCAGTCATGTCGAGACATTGTCTCCACTTAAAACCCTCAAACTCTATAGAGATACATGTGCTCTATAGTGAATAGTGGTTAAAGTTTTCCAGGAAATTTTATGAACCTCGAAGCTGGAGAAAATAATGTTGGGAAAATCGGGTAATTTTTTCCTCTAAGGCAAACAACTAGTCAAGTGAACTGATTCGATAATACCTAGGAAAGTTCACAATGACCTTCTAGATAGCATTACTATTCCACATAAATTCCCAGGAAAGGGCGGAGGTTCGACTTAAAACCCGGCCTCCTAGACAGAAATTACGTGCACGGTGTATTGATCACAACCTAACCCATGTACACACACGAATAGCAAATACACCTAAATAAATTGAACACAACACTACAAATATACCCGACAAATAATATTGAATACTACACTATAACTTGAAAAGAAACAAGACAGTAAATGTAGAATAATAAAAGTGATAAGGAAAGAACGCACCCAAAATTTGATTACGGAGTTCGGCCAATTGTGCCTACGTCTCCGAAGCACCACTCAAATGGCCATTTTTTTTAATGTGGGAGAAGAGATAAAAATTTGGGATGATTACAATAGGAGGGGAGAGCTCCTTTTTATAACTATCAAACTACTTCCCATTTTCATAATCTATCGATATGGGATTGATGCAGGGGGTGGAGTTTCTTTTATAACTACCAACCTCCACCCCAAACACATAAGCTCACGATGTGGCATAGATGAGAAGGTGCCAAATAGTAACAAGAGCCTACTGTGACAACCTTGGAAAGTGATCGACATTTAGATTGCACCGACGTCTGCCAAAAATCATTTGTAAGGCAGTGGCCTTGGCTACAACGCAACTTTCCATTTCGTTGATTTGTCTTGTTATTTCTTACATTTTGAAAGCGATTTATTCAAGATCAATGGCTACCAGTGCCCCTTTCAATCTCACAAAGTCCTTCCCCAATTTGTCCAGACTCAAACCACTTGATGGAACCAATTACAAACGACGGTCTTAGAGGCTGCTGATATTTTTTGAACAATTAGAGGTTGATTATGTGTTGTTCAACGATCCTCTGGTTGTTACAGTTGCTCCGCTTGTGCTTCAAGATGCTGATTCTTTGGCTACTCTTGCAATTTCGTTCAAGGATAAAGTCGAAGAGTTTAAGAAGTATGAGAAAGATAAAAAATTGGTTCATGGGCATATGTTAGGCCATATTTCTAATGTTTTGTTCAATCATTTTCTACACTAATAAGTCTACCAGATAAATATGGGATGCTCTTGAGAAGAAGTATGGGGTGCTGATCATGTTGGAAAGAAAAAATATGTTGTCTACATGTGGTTGCGGCTCCAACTGGTTTATGACAAATCAATCATGGAACAAGTGCACGAATACGAGAAGATGGTTGTTGACATACTCAATGAAGGCATGAAGATATGTGAAACACTTCAAGCCAACATACTATTGAAAAATTTTCCCCCTTCTTAGAATGACTACCGAAACTAACCTAAGCATAAGAAGAAATACTTGACTCTTCAAGAGTTAATTAGCCACATGAGAAATGAAGAAACCAATTGACTTAAAGATAAGCTTGATAATCTTTCTATTAATAACACTAACACTAATACTAACATTGTTGAATCTGTTATTGATGTGTCTAAAGATAGGTTTAAGGAAAAGAATAAGAAGAAAATGAATCGTGGCAAAAAGCAACGTTTTAACAAACTGAACTCCAAAATTCAGAAGTCCAAAGTTATGTACTTTGTATGTGGCAAGCTTGGCCATAAAGCCTATTAATACTCGCAACATCAAGGTGCACAAAAGCATGGCTAGAAACAAACTATTCCACAAGCTAACTTGGCTGAAAACGATGATATCATTGTTGTTGTTGTTGCTGTTGAGGCAAATCTGGTGGCTAACAAGACTGATTGGGTGCTTAATATGGGAGCCTCAAGGCATTTGTGCACTGATTGATAATGTTGTCACTTGTAACCAAATTAATACCAACTCTAGCAATGGAAAATGTAGTTAGTAAAGAGTTGAGATTGTTCCCACGAGGAACTTTAACGGGAAATGTTATACGAGTTGAAAACTAAAATGAAATGAGGGGAAAATTGGCTGAAATTGAAAATTAACAAAATATTCAAATATGGAAATTCAGTAAACAAACCTTGATTTTGGGTCACTTACATTATCAAACTAATATGGATCCTTGGCATAAAACTTAATCCATTAACAAATATTCATTGGGTGATGTTTTCTCTTAAGATTAAAAGAATAGAAACATGTATTCTAAACATTCTTATTAGCCAACAACTTAGATACAATCTTAAGTTTAATTGATTAATAGCTTTAAGAACTAAGAAACCAATGAACAAGACATCACATGTACGACATGCATTTAATCTAGTTAAGCGTCTTCTTAGAATTTCCAAACTCTAACATAAAGATAATAATCCTAATTGCCACTTGGGATTAGCAAGATTGAACGTCAACTCCTACTAATCTGGCTATAAATTAAACAAATCAATTCTTAGTTGTGCACCCTAAAAATCAATGAATTCAATTATGAAAAGCAATTCGGAAGACACTTGACATTCATTAATTAAACAAACTTTATTTAAAAATCTCACACAAACTAGATGATAACGTGGTTCCCTTCAACCAAGAAAATAAGTTTAGCTACTCCTACCAAAGGTAAGAACCAATAGAAGAATAGAAAAATATAAAGTCTCCATCTCTGGTCTTTTTCCAGAAAAACACGAAAAATCCTAAAAGGAAAAAGCTATTACAAAAAATGTAAAAACCAAGGCTACTCTAATGTGAACAGTAAATCTCCTTTATGCTTTTCGATGTCTCCTCTTTCCCCTCTTGTCCTAATCTTCAGCAGATACGCTCCCCACATATTCAGGCTACGGATCCCCACCAACAAGGCAACAACTTGATTCCTAAGATCATGAAGATCTTAGGTGGATCGAATCTGATTTCAAATCAGATTCTGCAAATAATCTTTTTCCTTGCACGTGCCCACGCTCAGTCAATTATTTTTCTGCCAGCTGGGAATTTGGAATATCTTTAATTTCCTTGCATCTTTTTGATCCAATTTCATATTTCATGTGTTAAAAATCATCTGAGAACAATTAAGAAAGAATTCCATTAATTTTGAAGGATAATTTCAACACATTAAAGAGATTTACATCCAACATTAGCACAAAAATGACAACTTAACAATTTCCCCCACACTAGACCTTTGCTTGCCCTCGAGCAAATATACCAAACCATTACACTCTATTAATTCGTCCTTCATAAGATTAAATGCACATAATCTACTAAACTTTGGCTAGTAAGATTTAGGTTGCAACACACATGATAATCACTTTTCATCGATACAAATAAATAAAGTCAAATTAAAACATTCTTATTCAAAGGCAAGTATGAAATCAAGGTGAATTCTTCTCACAGATGTCTCTCTTTACGCTCAAGCGTTTAAGGTTAAAGTGTTTCCCTCAAATCTCCCTCTACAAAATTGCACTACCATAGGCTTGTGAATTCACCAGTTATCATTCGTTCAAATTACACGAGCTCATAGATCAGAAGGACTTATTTTGGGTTGTAATGGGGCTGGGTTCAAGGGTAAGGTAAAAATGGCAAAAAGTTAATCACAAGCATTCACAAAGTACCAAGTAAAAGGGACAACCAACTACAAATTCTGAGATAAACATATGAATATAATGGACTACATCTACTCATTACTAACTAATGCTACTATGCTTTTTTCATATATTTTTTTTTGTTTTCTTTTTTTATCTTTCTTTTCTTTCTCCTTTTTTCTTTATGTTTGTTTTTACTTGAAGACAACAATAGTAGCATATATCAACAAAATATGAGTAGAAGTATCTCTAAAAATATCTCAGAATATAGTACAAAACAAAAGTCCCTAATTTATAGACATTGAATGCGTACTTAGTACTTCATTAAACTTGTGACAGGGTAAAGCTAAAGGGTTTTTGGGTTTCAATATAAGGTGATTGATTCAAAAACAAATAGGTTTAAAGGTTCAAAGGTGTTCGTAAGGGAAAAACAAATGACTTGGTGGGTCATTTAAGCTAAGGGGTTTAAAACAAAGAAAGCCTTGATCATTTCCATAAACCATGTAGTCAAACAAATTCAATCTGGTTCAGTACAAGTTCTTAAGGCAAGCTTAATTAGAGGAGCGTCACACAATATAAGAAAATAGAATGACATAAAGATGATGTCATTAAGGCTCAAATCCGCTTACAGGTTTAATTCAAGAGTTCACCTTAATTCCACATATTACCTAATCGCTCAAATGTCAAGCTTTGACTAAGTGTATAAGACTAGTTATTGTAATTAATTAGCATAGTTCACCTTAGACTCACATAGCCCTGCTTAATTTCATGCACACACTCAATCTCATCCAAACTAATATGATAAAGCTTCATGGCTCAACACGTAACACAAGCATGCAAAGAACAGAAAAATTTTAAAGAAAAGAGAATTAAAGAAAAGCAAGATCGCATAGTCACACACATGTATTTCATATCTTTCCCCTACACACCTAGACCAACATTGTCCTCAATGTTATGGCATAAGATTAAAGAAGCAAAAATATAAAAGAAGAGATAAAAGAAGGCTTCTCTATTTGTTGAGTGCCGAAATTATAGAGTTGGTGGGTAAAGAGGTTTGAATCCTTGATGCTCCCAATATGCCATTAAGTTGTGCTCCATTCGGTGCATCTTACTTTCAAGACAAGCTAAACGAGCATCCAAATTGGGTTATGGGAGTTAGCTATTACTGGGTGTCTCAGTAAGAACCCGAGTCCTTGTGGTTGGACGTGGGTTGAAATGGGTAGTTGGTCCTAGATTGGTGAAGGATATCCTTCCATGACTCATGTCCACTATGCCCATCCTGCACAAGCATTTCCATGTACAAAGGCTCTATGGCACAAGCCACCATCATATCAGTATTATCAAGGTCTAATAAATCCAAATTAACAGCCCATTAAGGGATGTAAGACCCTAATATTAATGGTTTGGATTTTTTGCATCAAAAACCAAAAACCCAAATTAACAAGAATTTGTCTATCCATACATTATAAGAAATAAAATTCAGCCTTAGAAAGGGTACCCATAGAATCCTAATGCCCTGAAAAGTTGTATGCTAAGAGTCGATGTATGATTTTGAAAACAGGATTTTTTAAATACGAAGTCTTAGATGTGCTGGAGCTATATTGATGAGAGTCGACAGATCATTGACTCCCCAATTCAGATGCATTAAAATCACTATGATAATCACAGCGAGAACTTAAAAATGATTCATTTTTTACATCATCAGGGGATATAAAACCCATGGCCACATTAAACTCAGGAACATATAATGCAAATTCCTTACCCATAAGCCTAAATTCCACAATCCCTTCAATAAACAAGTCAAAATCTCATGAGAATTAAATTGAAATGTGCTGTAAAATTCTCTTGTTAGTTCAACAAATGCAAGGCAAGCAATTTTAACAAACACATTCCAGCAAATTGGCCCCATCATTTGTTCAAAGAAATCATGAACTTCTAAAGCCTGAAGAGTATCGGTAAGAACATACTTACAGGGGTAGATTTTTCGTTAGCTGAATTACTAAAATCGTTTATTGTCTTCCAGAAGTCGAAAAGAAGTTAAGCCTCCACTTCTTGAGTTCCATTGGTTACGGTTTTCAACTTGTTTACCCTTCCTTGTTCGATTTCGTATGGAGGGGCCTGGTGTTGGTTCAGACATTGGAGGAATCGATGGAGTTGGGGCTATAACTGTCGCGTCATCTGGAGGTTGGGTGTTGACAAATGAAGTGATTAGTGTAGCTAACCTGCGTGAATCACTCTTCTTCCTTGGCATTATGGCAACTTTGGTGAATACACATTCCTGGATTTGAAAGAAAGAAAGAACACAAAACCACAAAATATTTCCTTGGTAATGGGGGGTTTACGGTAAAGAAGATTGGGGTGAGGTGTTGGTAGAGAAGATGTAAGAAGATTGGGGTTTTGGTGAGAAGATATGAAAAGAGTGGGTTTTGTGTGGGTATTCACAAAATTGCAAGGTGATTGAAAGTGGAAGGAAAAATACGTGAAAGAGGGAAGTTAATTTGGGGGGCGGTAAACTTTGGTGATGATAGCGGGAACAAGAAATTTTTTTCATTTTTTTTAGAGCAAACATTAAAAGAAAATTGGAAATACTAAATAAAATGAAATAAATTCGTAACTGAAATAAAACAATTTAACAAAATAAAAATGAGAACTACTAAGAATAAAAATAAAACTGAAATGGAACTTGAAATCTTTTGGGTTGCCCCCAAATGCACTTCTTTCAAGTCGTTAGCTGGACGTGTATCGACTTACCTGATTAGAGATAGGTTAGGGTTACCAGCTATATTTCTTCCACATGCTTGACCGGATAGTTTTCATAATATGGCTTCAAACAGTGTCCATTAACTTTAAATATCTTAGACATATCTAAATTTTAAATTTCTACTGTGCCATGAGAAAAAAACTAGCAACAATAAATGGCCTAAGCCAACGAGATCAAAATTTTCCTGGAAATAACTTAAGCTTTCAATGATAAAGAAGAACTTTTTGTCCTATCAAAAATTGTTTACGAGAAATCATTTTATTATAAAAGGCTTTACTTTTTTTCCTTATAAATTTTTGTATTTTCATACGCTTCATTACGGATCTCTTCTAACTCTTGTAATTGCAATTTCCTATTGTTATTAACCTCTAACCTGTCCATATTCAACTACTTCATAACTCAATAGGCTATATTTTCTATTTCCATGGGTAAATGACAATGCTTACCGAAAACACCTGTATGGCGACATGCCTATTGGAGTTTTGTAAGCAGTCCGGTACGCCCACAAAGCATCATCTAATTGTAAGCTCCAATTCTTTCAGTTCAGATTCACCACTTTTTCTAGTAGGAACTTAATCTCCCTATTGGACACTTCAGCTTATCCACTTGTCTGCGGATGATAGGTTTTAGAAGCTCGGTGTGTGACATCATATCTCTTCATCAAAGCCTAAAAAATCTTATTGCAAAAATGGGTCCCTTGATCACTAATGATAACGCGAGGCAATCTAAACCTGACAAAAATGTTAGATTTAACAAAATCTATAACAGTTTTAGCGTCGTCAGACAAAGTAGCCTTAGCTTCAACCCATTTTGAAACGTAATCGACAACAAGAAAAATATAATTCTTACCAAAGGAAGAAGGAAAAGGACCCATAAAGTCTATTCCTCGAACATCAAAAATATCACATACCAGGATGTTAGTAAGTGGCATTTGATCTCTGGATCCCAAACTACCTATTCTTTGATAACGATCACAAGACTTGCAAAACATGAAAGAATCATAAAATAGCTTAGGCCAAAATAATCCACATTCAAGAATTTTTCGAGCTGTTCTTTTGGGACCAAAGTGTTCCCCACACACAGATGAATTATAGAAATTTAATATAGAGGAGATGAATTATAGAAATTTAATATAGAAGGAATTTCATCATCTGTAACACATCTTCTAACAATCTGATCAGCATAAAATTTCCAAAGATGAGGTCCATCTCAAATGTAATATTAGCCTCTCGCTTAATTTTATCTTTTTCAACTCTAGATAAATCACTAGGTAAGGACTTAGTTACCAAGAAATTAACTATGTCAGCATACCATGGAATTACCTGTTAAATTGCGAAGAGACTTTCATCTGGAAATTCGTCTTGGATAACATCAGATGCATTGATTGGAATGATCCTACTAAGATGATTGACCAATAAATTTTCAGCTCCTTTCTTGTCGTGTATTTCCAAATCGAATTCTTGGAGAAGTAAGATTCATTGAATCAATCTCGGCTTTGTTTCTTTCTTATTCACCAAGTATTTTAGAGCTGTATGGTCTGAATAAATGATCACCTTCGTGCCCCATAAGTAGGGCCGAAACTTTTCCAACCTAAAAACTACAGCCAAAAACTCTTTCTCCGTTGTGGAATAATTCTTCTGTGCATCGTTAAGTGTCATGAAGGCATAGTAGATGACATAAGATACCTTGTCCACTTTTTGACCCAGTATTACTCCAACTGTATAGTCCGAAGCATCACATATTAACTAGAATGGAATATCCCATTTCAGTGGTTGAATAATCGAAGCTATAGTGAGTCGTTCCCTAAGTTCATCAAATGTAATCTTACATGGTTCATCAAATGGAATCTTACATGGCTCACCAAAATCAAACTTCATGTCTTTTTGGAGGAATCTGCACATAGGTTGCACAATCTTTGAAAAATCCGATAGAATCCTTCTTGATTAAGAAAAGAGCGAACTTCCCACACAATCGTGGGGTAAGATAAAGATCGAATAATATCTACCTTAGCCTTATCGACTTGAATTCCCTTAGAAGAGACCGTATGACCCAAAATTATGCCTTGATCAACCATAAAATGACACTTTTCATAATTTAAAACCAAATTAGTCTCAATGCAATGTGTAACCACTTTTTCAAGGTTGATAATGCATGTTTCAAAAGACTATCCATAAACCATGAAATCATCCATAAAAACTCCCATAAAATTCTCCACAAGGTTAGAGAAAAAACTTACCATACACCTTTGAAATGTCATTGGTGTGTTACATAACCTAAATGGCATTCTTCGGTAAGCAAAGGTGTGGAATGGACATGTGAAGGTTGTTTTTTCCTGGTCTTTAGGTGTAACCAAAATCTAGTGGTACCCTGAATAATCATCTAAACAACAATAATGAGATTTACCTGCAAGTCTTTCAAGCATTTGATCAATAAACGGAAGCGGAAAATGTTCTTTTATGGTAAATAAATTTAACTTCCTATAATCTATGTAAACTCTCTACCCATTTTGAACACGAGTAGGTATTAACTCACCATCACTATTTTCTATCACAATTACCCCAGTTTTCTTCGTAACTACCTGGACCGGACTTACCCAGTTGATATTCGAAATTGGATAAATGATTCCAGCGTCAAGAAGCTTCAGAATTTCCTTTTTCACAACTTCCATCATGGGTAGGTTTAACCGACGTTGGGATTACCTCACCTCCTCAGCTTCATCTTCCATCAATATTCGATGCATACCAATGGTGGGACTAATTCCCTTTAAATCTGCCACTATCTAACTGAAAGCCTCCTTATGTTCCCTTAGCACTTGAATTAATTGACTTTCCTGCGAGTAAGTTCATTAGAAATTATGATAGGTAATGTGTCTTTCTCACCCAAAAAGATGTATTTCAAATGGCTGGGCAAACTCTTCAACTCCAATGTTGGTGGTTGGATCAAGGACGGTAGCAGCTTGGAACCATTACGTGACAGCTCCACATACGGCAACTTCTTCTCTAATTGATTGGATTTCTCCAATTTACAAAACATCACCTCCAATTCGTTATTGGGCAATAACGAGTCCTTGCTGGCTTGCCACTGTGATGTATCTCCCATCTCCAGGAGTGTTTTAAGTGTATCTCTTCCACTCAATAATGAATTTTCCAGCACCCATGTGTCAATAAAATCCACAGAAACAACAGGTTGTTCATTATCCAAAATTTTCGTGGCATTGTATATATTGAATTTAATTAGTTCACCATCAAATTCTAGAGTCAATGGCCCATCATGAACATTAATTTTTGTTCTAGTGGTTTTTAAGAATGGCCTTCCAAATAAAATTAGGGTTGAAGAAGATACATCACCATTTCCCATTTGCAAAACATAAAAATCAGCTAAAAAAAGCATATCCCCCACTTGAACTAAAATTTCCTCTAACACACCCTTTGGATAACCATTAGAACATTATGCTAATTGAATCACTACATTAGTTTCCTGGAGAGGTCTCACGTTTAAAGACTTATAAACATCATAAGGCATGACATTTATGGAAGTACCCAAATCTGACGTAGCTTTTTCAATTCTCAAATCACCAATTTTACATGGGATAGTGAACATACTTGGGTCTTGACATTTAGGTGGAAGTTTCTTCTTTTGCAAAATGGCTAATACATTCTCCCCCAATTGCACTTTCTCATAAAATTTCAATTTCTGTTTTGAAGTGCAAAGTTCCTTAAGGAATTTAGCATAATGTGGGATCTGTTTTATTGCATGAAGTAAAGGAATAATTTACCTGGACTTTCTTGAAAGCCTTCCATATTTCCTTTTCTTGCTTCTCCGTCCTTGCCTTAGTGAATCAACTAGGAAAAGGGGGTTGCACAACCAGATTCTGCAGACCTGTCTATGTTTTTTCTGGCTGTTCGGTTGCCTCTTTCAGTACATCTTCCTCAATTTCTCTCTTGGAGATTTTCAGAGGTGGTTCCTTCAATTCCTTCCCACTTTACAACATGCTAGCCTTAGCACTATGTTTAGGGTTGATTTCTGGTTGAGTTGGAAAATTTCCAGAACTTTGTGCCTCCAGCTCTGAAAATCGGCAAACTCCTTCGAATGTTTGTAAGGATCCTCTCTGGTAAATCTCTGAAAATCGACAATAAATGGATCAGCCCAGATTTTAATTCCAAAGTTTTGTTGTCCCCTAAATTCAGAAAGTTGATGCAGTGGGGCTATTGAGCGTCCGTGGGCGCAACTAGTTCATGAAGAGTGCGATTCGCAGCCATTCTTTCCAATTTCTGCACTTGCTTATGCTATTTTGTCTATTTTTGTAACCTCTTGGCTGTCTTCTCAATCTCTTAATCAAATAGCAGTTGAGTTGTCTTGTCTACTCGTGTAACATATATATACCGTCAAGAAGCTCCCCGACAATGGCACCAAAATTTGGTAATGCTGTCACCTACAACCAAATTAATACCAACTCTAGCAACGGAAAATGTAGTTAGTGAAGAGTTGAGATCGTTCCCATAAGAAACTTTAACGGGAAATGTTATACAAGTTGAAAACTAAAATGAATATTGGGTGGGGGAGGGGGGGGGGAGGAGGGGTTTGAATTAACATAAATTAAAGGAATTAAAATTGGTTGAAATTGAAAATTAACAAAAATATTCAAATCTGGAAATTCAGTAAACAAACCTTGGTTTCGGGTCACCTACGTTATCAAACTAATATGGATCCTTAATATAAAACTTAATCCATTAACAAATATTCATTGGGTGATATTTTCTCTTGAGATTAAGTGAATAGAAACATGTATTCTAAACATTCTTATTAGCCAACAACTTAGATACGATTTTAAGTTTAATTGATTAATAGCTTTAAGAACTAAGAAACCAATGAACAAGACAACACATGTACGATATGCATTTAATCTAGTCACGCGTCTTCTTAGAATTTCCAAACTCTAACTTAAGATGGTAATCCTAATTGCCACTTGGGATTAGCAAGATTGAATGTCAAATCCTACCAATCTGGCTATAAGTTAAACAAATCAATTCCTAGTTATGAGCCCTAGAAATTAATGAATTCAATCATGAAAAATAATTCAGATGACACTTAATATTCATCAATGCAACAAACTTTATTTAAAAATCTCACACATACTAGATGATAATATGGTTCCCTTCAATCAAGAAAATAAGTTTAGCTACTCATACCAAAGGTGAGAACCAACAGAAGAATAGAAAAATATAAAGTCTCCATCCCTGGTCTTTTTCCAGAAAAACACGAAAAATCCTAGAAACCATAGAAAAAGCTACTGCAGAAAACGTAAAAACCAAGACTACTCTAACATGAATAGTAAATCTCCTTTATGCTTTTCGATCTTTCCTATTTCCCCTCTTGTCGTAATCTTCAGCAGATACACTCCCCACATATTCAGGCTACAGATCCCCACCAACAAGGCAACAACTTGATTCCCAAGATCATGAAAATCTTAGCTGGATCGAATCTGATTTCAAATCAGATTTTGCAGATAATCTTTTTCTTTGCACCTGCCCATGCTTAGTCAATTATTTTTTTGCCAGCTGGGAATTTGGATTGTCTTTAATTTCCTTGCATCTTTTTGATCCAATTTCATCTTTCGTGTGTTGAAAATCATCTGAGAACAATGAAGAAAGAATTCCATTAATTTTGAATAATAATTTCAACACATTAAAGTGATTTACATCCAACATTAGTACAAAAATGACAACTTAACACTGATAAGGACTTGTTTCATGATTTCCAAGAGGTTGCCAATGGCGAATGCATCTACATGGGCAATTCTAGTATTGCCAGAATCCTCGGTAAAGGAAAGATTCTACTCAAGCTGACTTATGGGAAAAATTTATCTTTAAATAATCTTTTGTATGTTCCTAGTTCGCATAGGAATATAGTTTTTGGTTAGTTATTGAATAAGGTTGGATTGAAACTTTTTTTTGAATTTGATAAGGTTGTACTCACTCGTAATAGGGAGTTTGTACGGTAGGGATATCTCACTGGGGGTTCTTTTCGTACTCAATATTGAATCTGAATTAGTGAATGGTAGTACCTCTGCTTTTGCTTATATTGTTGAGTTTGCTAACTAGTGGCATGGTAGACTAGGACATTTGAACATTGCCTCGATTAAAAGACTTAGAGAAATGGGCTTAATACCCGCAATAAACACCAATGAATTCTCTAAGTATCAAATATATGTTGAGGCCAAGTATACCAAGAAAACTTTTAAATCTGTCACAAGTAGAAAGACAAAACTTTTAAAGCTTATTTATTTAGACTTATATAGCAGATGTCAAGAATATTATGAGCAAAGGAGGTAAAAAGTATTATGTGACTTTATTGGGTGTCTTTTCGAGATACACTAAGGTTTACCTTTTAAGATCTAAAGATGAGGCTGAGGGGATGTTCTTGACATACAAAGCAAAGGTAGAAATCCAACTTGTCTAGAAAAATCAAAAGAGTAAAGTCAGATAGAGGTGGTGAGTATAACATAAATTTCCTTAAAAGTTTATTTGAACATAATGGTATAATTCCTAAGCTTAGTGCTCTTAACATTCCCCAACAAAATGGTATAGTGGAAAGAAAAAAACAGAACACTTAATGAGATGATGAATGCTATGTTAATAAGTTTTGGTTTGCCTGACATTTTTGGGGAGAGGCTATACTCTCTGCATGCTATATTCTTAATAAAGTGCCCCATAAGAAGTTAGATAAAGCCCTTTACGAATTGTGGAAAGGTTTTGCCCCTAATTTGAAAATTTTGAAAGTGTGGGGGTGCTTAGCGAAATTGGCTTACCTGACTTCAAGAGACTTAATATTGGGCCTAAAACAAGGGACTTGTTTTCCTTTTCAAGACATATTAAACATACGTTGGTCTTGATAAGGATGATACAGTTGACTTAGGGCCAAACCCAAGCCCTTTGATGTATTTAGATTATACCAAATACCTTGTTTGTAAATGTCATCTACATTTGGATCATTTAGTCAGACATTCATGTTTGCAACAATTTTGCATCTTTAATTTTTTTTTAAAAAAATCCTTTTGTAGTTTTTAGTTTTTTAGAAAAATTCTTTTTCTTAAACTTCTATTAAAAATAAGAATAATAAATACATGAAATGAGTAT
>JAOSBN010000003.1:29179533-29189666 GCA_027563595.1 Erythroxylum suave
ATTTATGATATAACAGTATTATATGATTAAAATATTAGAAAAGAAAAAAATTAATATTTAATAGTAAACTTGTATTATAAATTAACATTATTTAACGATTTCAATTTTTATTCGATCTGTAAGGATATAAATGAAAATACAAGTCAAAATTAGATTACATTCCATGAAATAATGTTGTATACCAAATACTATAATATGAATTCACCCAACTTTTCTATCAGAATTCTTATAAGTATCCAAACATGTGAATATCTTTACTTTCCATAAATTCATTTTCCGAAGAATCAGATTCCAAATTTACTTTACTTTCCCGCAAACCAAACGGGGCCTAGGTATATTTTTCTCAAGTTCAAGTCATGTTCACTAATTGGACATTGAGCAGTTATTTAAAGATAATATTCATATGACGTTATTATTTATGAAAAAAAAACACAAAACTTTTATGTAATTTAATTTATTTTAAATTATTAAAAATAATGATATTAAAATTTCTAAAAAACATTATATACATATATATATATATACAATAATATTCTTTTGTTAATTATTTATTAAATTCGTTTTATATAAATTGTTATACAATTTCTCGTTTTTAAATAAATATTACTTGCATATCATCATTTTATATTTTACTGCTTTTGAATAATTAAAAATAATATTTTTTTTAAGTAAGTGATATTATTAAAAAATTGTATTTTACCTTTTATTATTTTTAATACTATTCAAAATAGCTGAATTCGAAAATAAGTTATGGTTGATACTCTAAATTATAGTGATCAGATCTCCTGTTTTAATTACGATGTTCTTATCATATTTTATTAAATTTTATCTATATATTTATATAAATATCACATAAATATGTCAATAAAATTAAATTAAAATGCCGTAAGATAGAAGATCTGACTTGCAAATTACAATATTGTAAAATATTATAGAACATTTTTGCGTAATGATTTTATCGAAAGTAAAAATGCTGGAAGTAATTGTAAATGAATAAATTAAATGGAAGCAAAAATGGCTGCCAGGCTCTTTTCACGTCAGTGTCACTTTTTCTTCGTGTAGAAGTAAATGAACCCCGTTGGTCTAATCCAAAGTCTTAGTCATGAAAAGGTCATAATATATACGAAATAATATTATATTTGCTTGAAGCTATGACTACAGGAGGCTTCGCTGTTAGTTTTAACGCCAGCATACGGAGAAATGTTTCTATCACTTTCTCCGGGAAAGAGGAGGTGCTTTCGGGTGTAAAAGACGTGATGTAGCCCGTTATTAGTTTATTCCCTCCAGTAAAAGACGTGATGCAGCCCGTTATTATTGATTGTTTTGATTGCATTTTAGTCATAATTATTATTAAAAATATTCTTTATCCTTTTGTATTAATATTTTATATTTTAATATTAAAAATAAAATCTTTAGAATAATTAATGTGTAATTAAAATTATGATGAGATCATAATTATAAGATTGAATTTATATTTATGTATTATTTTTAAATATTCCTAGTTGTAGTTTCATCAAAACAGGATATTGGTGAAACAGTAAAACTAGCACATATTATGTTTCTTTCTTATGAAGAAAGTAATTGATCTCACAAATTAAAGCTTAGAGTTACTTAAACTAATATGTGAGTGATTATTAGAAAATAAGTCACTAAACTGACCCGATTGTGAAAATTCTGGATGGAATATTACTTATGTGTCTAGGAATTATCTCATAATGATGGTTGTATAATTGATCCTCAGTCTTGAGATTATCAAAGCATCTAATGTAAAAATTACTGTGTTTTGATGCTACTTATGAATCGTCTTAGGACAATTCAGTCGTTAATAATTGGATACAATATGACCCATATGTAGATAGTTGAGTAAATAAATATAGGATTCGTCACTATAAAGTAATTAGAGAGAATATTCTGCTATTCTTGGTTAGTAATAATTTGTGGAATTCTCTGGCCACAAGGGTGGCAATGGGCTGACCCGTCTATTAAATTATTTTTTTAAAAAAGTATCAAAACGACGTCGTTTTCGAACAAGTGGGCAGCCCATGGGCTGGGGCAGGCTGGCCCATGGCCCGGCCAATCCGGGCGGGCTAAGCCGAGCCAAGATTGCCATCTCTATCTGGCCATAGTAAATTGACATTTGAAAAAGGTGTTTTCAAATTTCAATTATAAATTAATTACTAATTAGTGAGAACGAACATGATTAGATGATAAGAGTAGACATTGTATCCATACTCTGTCCAATTAGAATATTGAATGGCGAAATATTTAAATTATACATTATAACCATACATGGACAGGTTAAGTCAATCATTATGACATTTCTAATATTTAGGTAATCATGACATGTTGCTAGACGTCAATCATGATTTATGATTATGAATTATTTAATTGAAAAATTAAATATAAATTAAAAGAATTTATCTCATTCTAATTTTGAATTAGAATTATAATTTATAATCATTGTCAATTCATTAAGAACTTGATGGGTCACACATCAAAGAGTAATTTGTGAAAAAAATCAATTTAATTAAATTGGACTTAATTATAAAGTTTAGGAAACTTTGAAAATCAAATATGAGATATTTGATTTTATTAAAATTAAATTAATTAGAACTAGAATTTGATTTTAATTATAATTAAAGAAATTTAATTTTAATAAAAGACTTTTATTTTTTTTCTATTTAAATGGGAAAGGCTTTTAGAAGCTAGCACTTTTTTTCTTCTTCCTCTCAAAACAGTTGAGAATTGCTCTATGAATACCATCAAAAGCTGGATGCTTGAACAGCTCGTAATTGATCAATCGAAAAAAATTTCCAAGATTTTTCAATAGGAAAGCGAATAAGACACGATTTCTAAATCGTTTTTATTTTTAATCAAGTTTATACAATTATCAAGATCCGCACGGGATCCGTAAAATTTTTGTTTTTCCACTACGCTCGTGATTCGATTACAGTTGGATTCCAACAGTAATATCAAAGCCCCCTTTAATTGTTTTACTTGAATTCGTTGCTTAATTGTTATTGATTTTGATAAAATTTGATATATTTTGCTTCGGTGTTTGTCTTTATCCGAAAACTATTCTTCTTTTTGGTTGATTTGAAAATCGCATATGTTTATTATGTGTTTAAGAATGCGTTTACTTGGAATTGTTTCAAGTCTCTCATGTTTTTTTAGTTCTGGTAATTGTTCCCGACTGGTCTTTATGTTGATTCCTAAAAATTGTTTTCTGAATCCTTATGGTTATGTGATTTGTGATTAATGAACAAGACGATTAAACAAAAACATTTTGCACCCTAAATTACATTTTGCATATTCTACCCAGATGCATCTACGATTTTATGCTTCTGTTGGTTTCTGAAATCTAGTTATTGCTTGCGATTATTGCCTGTGTTTATTGCGATTTTGGATTATGAATCTATTATTCTGAGTTGTGTTATTGTTCTTGAATCTGTTATCGCCACTGGATATGTTCAATGGGCATCGAATGGTGTGGCCAATGCCCTTCGAAGGCGACAAGGCGTCGCTTGACACCACTGGGTGGCATCGATGACACCTTGCGATGGCACTAGCGACGCCGGCAATACCATGTTGGTCGGCGGGTGGAGGTGGCATGGCCAATATAGGCGATGGGCGCAAATGGCGGAGACAGTGAGCAACCCAGTCGACGATTGTAAACTTGGTGGGTTGGTGAGCAAAAATGTGGGTATTGGTTGGATTTTGTTTTAGGTAAATATGAAAGCACGATTGGTTTGTACGTAGAGGTTTTCTAAAATGAGGAAGAGATGATTTTTTTTTTCAGAAACTCGGTTTGAAGCTCGGCTACATGGAGAAGATGATGGGTGCGCGTGATTCACGCGCCCATCTTCTGCACACGTTGTCAGCAAGATAACATGACTGGCACGCACCAGCCAACTTTTAGTTGACTGGGTCTGGCGTGTGCAATACACACATCAGACAGCCTTTTTAAATTTTTAAATGTTTTATAAAAACATTTTTATTTTATTAATTTAATAGAGATTAAATTATACTCCTAATAAAATTTAAAATTGTTTTCAAAAGGAATTTTATTAAGAAAGGTTTTGGAATTTAATTTAATTTTTCAAGAGTTGAATTATTAAATTAAATTTGTTATCAAATCAATAATTTGAATCAAGCAAAAGTTTTACAAGATTTCTTTCATAATTGGATTATGTTAGAAATTATAAGTATGATGAGATTACATTAACTAAGATGAGATCTTAACTTCAAAAAATTTTCTTAATATGATTAAGATAAATTATTATATTGATTCTTAATTAATTTTAGAAAAGAAGTTTCTAAAACTAGAATTAATTAGTTTCAATTAGATTGAAATTAATCAATTTGATCTTTAAAATTAAGAAAATTGTTTTCTTCAAAAATTAAGAAAGTTGTTTCTTAATTAAATATATTTATTTGAATTTGATTAAGATATACTAAATTTAAGAATATATTTGTTTAGAGAATTATTTTTCAATTAAATTTAGAAATTATTTCTTTATTTATGAATAATAAGTTTCTTGATTTATTAGAAAAGTACTTTTCTTCATTAAATTTTTTAAAAGCATTTTATTTATTAACTAAAAATTGAGATTTCTTTAACATTTTTAAAAATAGTTGTCTAATTTATTAAAGAAAGGTTTTCTAATTCATTAAGAAATCAATCTCGAAATCAATAATATGAAGGACTTTCTTAATTAAATTTGAAAAAAAATTTATTTAATTTTGAATTTAGTTTCCTTTTAATATTAGAAAATAGTTTTCTAATTAAGGAAAAGCAATTTTTAATGAGATTAGAAATAGTAAATTCTAATTAGATTAGAAATAGTTTTCTAATTGGATCATAATTTGTTATTTATGTAATTTTGACAAAGGATTTTTTCTAAATTATAATAAGTAAGTTGTATAATTTATTGAAAATTGTTTTCAATTAAATTTTGTTAAAAGAGTCAAGATAATTGGAAATAGTTTCCAATTGGATTTGAAAATTTGTTTTCAAATCAATATAAATTTCTTTTTGGAAAAGGAATTTAATTTATTTAGGAATCAATGAGTTTAATCTAATGTAATTTTTCAAAGAGTTGGAAATATTATTTTAGATTATAAAATCAAAGTTTCATATTTTATGCATATAATTTGATTATGAGTGCATAAGTTGCATACTTTATTTATATAGTTGATATATATATTAGATGCTTGTTAAATTGTATATTTTATACCTGTGATATTTTACATGCAATTTTGTGATTGATGAGACAAATGAAATTAAAATATCTCATTAAAATATTAAGTACACGTTAAGAACATGATTGTTGCCTTCCATTGTTATAAGAATAAACCAGAGTTCTGTTTATTATTGGCTTATTGACCAAACTCAAGGCCGCTTTAACCTAAACATGTTTAATCTTATGATAGTGGGTTGTACTTAACTAAATTTATGTGAGTTGGATGAGCAAACTCATGATCATATGAATTTAGAGGCAAGGTTAGGAACAATATATAAGATATATTATAGAAAGAGTTGTCACCTAACGGATCTAAGAGTCACGTGAAATGTGATTGATAAAGTAGTTATCTACCTAATTTAAGTCTAGTTGGATTGTTGAGCAAACTCAAGATCAACTATACTTGAATGAGATCTTAGCCCACTAGAAAGATTAGAGTAATCTTTTCGAATAGTAGTGAGGGCTATTATTTCGAATAAAATTGTGGAAGTAACCAAATGCATGATTAAAGTCCTAATATTATTTGGTAGTCATGGCATATAATTGATTACTTGTTTTTCTTAGATTTATATTTTGTTCTTAGTGTAATTTACCTTATTTAGTATAGCTGATACTTAGCGAAATAAATTTCTTAGACATAGGATTATGTTTGAGAAGAGTTCTTAAAAGTTAGATAGAAAATTGTATGTCCATTATGTTATTATGCCATAATCACTGTTGAGGATTCGATGACAAAGTTTTATAGACATGTCAAAATCATATAGATGACAAAATGTATTGACATTTTGAGTTGACAAATGTCTCATAAACTTTGAAGGTAACATATAAGATGTATGTCAACACCGTGATAGCAAGATGCAAGAGGTTGCATTGAGTATAGCTAAAAGGTAAAATACCTTAATGAAATTGTTTCACTTAATTTAGCATACTAAAAACATAATTATGGACTACAATTAAAGACTTAGCAACAATATGATAATAGTTGTCATTAGAAGAAAATTATATGACTTTTCTTGCCTTAATATAATATAATAAAGATCATATGCATTTCTAATTCATGCTTATGAGTATTTGATACTGAATTTAGATTCAACATTATTTTAATGTTCAATGTATAGTTAGAAATAGATTGTTAAGTAAAAGTAGTTGATCTAATTTTATACAAAGAGTTTGTATGTGTTGGATCAAAGGAAACTTACTTAACATAAGTAGCAAGAATTAAAAGTTGGATAACCGAGATTATTCTTTTATGCCATATTAGTTAAATCAACATAATGAGAATCATAAAGTTACGTACTAAGATATATGTATCCTTTTGATTATGAATTGTATGGAACTTGTGAAACTTGTAAAGTTGAAGAATAACCAAATCAACCTTTGGTGAAAAGATGATGATGGTATTGAATTGTTAAATCTTATACATATGATGTATTGGTTGGAATAACAATTCATAAAAGGATAATATTATATTTTATTTCGGTTATCTATAGGGAATGAGATTCTCTAGTAAATATGTTTATAACAAAATTCCATAAGGGTATGGATTTATGTAAGTAGTAACAAACAATGTGAGATATTGTAGGATGCAATATTATTTCTTCTATAGCGATACCTAGTACGATAACTTACCTTCAATAGTTCCAATTGAAAGAGTCAAAGTTAATGATTCAAGAATGTGATGCTTGGTTAAAGCATACATTATCCATTAAGTTTAGAACTAAATTGGCTAATAAAAGGTTATAAGATATCCAAAAGATTGGATATAATCTTACAGATTCATTAAACTAATTGTATGATTCAATGTATACTTATAAGAGAATGGTTCTTAAGATAAGTAATGGGAGTAAGAAGGAATTTGAAAGGTTCAAATCTTATAATATTACATCTAATTGGAACTAATGCCTTTAATGATACATTTGATGTATAGTTGAAAGGCTAAGAGACATTGAAAATTTCACTTTTATGATGAATTCAAAAAGTTTGTTTTTGGAGATGATTGTGATTTTATGTCTGCAAAAAGGTTACTGGGAGTATAGTTATCCTCTTTAATGGGAGTATATGGAGACATATTGTTCACAGAGAATAACAGATCTAATTTTCTAATTTTCAATTGTTGAACACATAGTTTTCCAAGAACAACTCATGTAAGATAGGAAAAGGTAACATCTTAATTCTGGGAATTAGATCTATAGAGATAGATTAGACATTGCTAACTTGTTCTAAGTCCAAGTGCATAAATAATGTACTAAAGATGTTTAGTATTTAAGATATCATATACTTATGAAGTATTAAAGATATCCATTACACTATATGTGAGTTAATATTTGAGTTCAAGATGATAAGGATATAACTTTAGAAGTAAATCTTAATTAAGGTTTATTTACTTAGAACAATAGGATTAGAAAGGTTCCAATGGAGCAATGGTTGTTTATTGAGCTATAATACATTTTTCATTTAGTGGAAATGATTAATTGGATTAACAAGTTCTTTAGTGAACTTGATAGAGTTTCTTTGCATTGTTTAAGACAGTAATGTACTATAAAAAATTAGAGCCATTGGCTATGCATAAGAAGTTAATGTCTCATCAATGATCCAAAAATGTGTTTAGGCAAATTTTTTTAATTATGATGATAATTAAGATGGGAGTTGTAAGATTTACTCAAGTGCTCACTATAAAGAATCTTGTAGAATTCTCTCATTAAGCCACTGCCCAGTAGTAGAATAACCATCATATGGTGATATAGTATGAGATACTTAAACGATTGGCTTAGTGCAAATGGGAGATTGTTGGTTTATGCCCTGCAGCCGATCGTTTTGGTTGTAGTTTAGCGACAATTATTACTAAAGGCATTCTTTATCTTCATGTATTAATATTTTATGTTTTAATAATAAAGATAAAATCCTTGGAATAATTACTATGCAATTGAAATTATAATGAGATCATATGTAACACCCCATATTAGGGGTTAGAATATTAAGGAATTTCAATGCATGGTATGCTTGGCATAATTGAGTTTTTGCTTATTTGTGCATATACCTTTTTGAACTCATACCAATATTTGTACATGCATTCATTGACATTTTCGGGTATAATTGGTTTTAAAATTTCCGATTAAGATAAGATTTGTGGTTTATTGGTGATGAAATTATTTGGAGACTATTAGTATTACTTTGGAAATTTTTGGGAATTTAAGGAATTTTTCTGGAAATTTTGCGATATTAAGAAAATTAGACAAATGACATATTGACATGTAGCACTTATATATAAGGGACAAATGGCTCACATGCTTCGAGCCATATGTTAGTGAGTTAATTGAACCCGTAATCAAGTTGGAAAAGATGAAGCTCATTGTTTGTTCTTCGGTTTTGCTTGGTTTTTCCTCAACAATAAACCTTGCTTTTTACTCACGCTACTGGTGATTTTTCTAAAAGCAAGGTAAGTAAAATTTTATGTTTCTGGAGCTGTGAATAAATTTGATGATGTTTCATGATTGAGAAAAGGAATACATGCATGAATTGTGTATCAGGCATTTCAATGATAGTGTGGAATACGCATAAGTTGTTTTCACTGTACATGCACTAATCTGTAAAGTCTGGGTAGAAACAGTTTTAAATGAGTTTAATGATATGGAATATAGCTTTTGGTAAAGGTAGGAGTACAAGTTAGTGATGAAGGATTAAGGAAAAGAGAGGAAGAAGGTGATTAAAACGCAGTACAGTTCGCCATGGCCAACTCTCTTTGGTTCGTCGCAGCGAACTTGAAAGATTTCATTTTTATTTAAGTTTGCCGCGGCCAACTCTTGGGTTCATTGCGGCAAACTTTTAAGAATTTATGAGGAATTTTCTTCTCTGTAAAAGTTCGCCACGGCCAACTCTCTTGTGTTCGACGCGGCAAACTTTTAAGAATTTACAAGGAATTTTCCTCTCTGGAAAGTTCGCCGCGGCCAACTTTTGGCTCGCCACGGCAAAGTCTCCTAACAGCTTGAATATGCTTCAGTATTTTGGGAATAACTTTCTCTGTAGTTATCTAAATGGAGTGATTTCTGATTTGGAGTAAACTAGAGACATAAGACTACAAATGTTATGAAGATATTAAATTCTAATTATGCCTTTAAGAATTTCAGAATCTGATTGGGAGATGAGATAAGAATTCTGTTTTAGCTTAAGAACAGTCTAAATTTTTTTTAGTATACTTTCAGTATACTAAACCAAATTAGATGAACTTGGTATCATTGGAAACCTAAGCAAAGAGGGAAAAACTTTCCAGAAGGAAGTATTACCTAAGTACCTCACCCTCCTGAGGATAATAATTGAACAAAGGGGACCCGAAAATTGGTTGTGAAATAAATTTGGAATGAGAATTTGAGTATGATTTCATATGATTGAGAATGCGGCAAGATTAAGGATGAGAAACACGGAATTTGTCATAAATATGCATCATACATATTTAGTATATATGAATGCGTATAATTGAATTCATAATTGTGCACAATAATGATATGTGTTTGTATTAAATGTTTTAAAGGAACCCATCGAGCGATCGATTCCAGATATTGTCGGGACGTCGAGGTAATAAGCAATAAAGGAGATTTAGTAAGTAATTTTAGATGGTAAACTTTGTAAGTAATTTAGAAAGTAAATTTTGTGAGTAACCTAAGATGGTCTCACCTTGATTTTTTTTGTTTATTATTGAATTGAATTTGATATTGATAAATGAATACTGAATTGTGTACTGATTCCAAACATGAAGGTCCAAGGTATTGATTGATGAATGTGATATTGAAGTGCTACTTACATGTGAATATGACTGACCACTTGCTTTGCATGAAATGTCTGAAATGACTTTGTTTTGTTTTAAAACTGTTGAGTCCTAGTTGTGGGTAAATAGGC
>JAOSBN010000003.1:29189766-29206445 GCA_027563595.1 Erythroxylum suave
ATATGAAGTGTATGTGATTCAACATGTTGATTAGTGAAATGATGTGACTTACTTGATTACATGAATTGATGTGTTATATGATTGAGTGAGCCATCAAGGACGCAAAACTCACCCCAATTTGCAACATATTTTTCAAGCTTAAAGGAGACACCTACTTAAATTAACTAGAATCTAACCATTAGTTTTGAGTAAAAGATAAAGGTCGAGATCAATTGGCGTTTGCATACGTTTTTCTGTTATTTTTGTCTTAAAGAATGTATTCCATAAACATTGTACCTTTTATGTGAATAATTTTGTTATGTAATGACTTCATGACTGATAGTGTTTGAATTTGTAAAGGGCCCAAATGATTACTGAAATTCTGGAATGTGTCTATTGTTTATGACAAATGTGATTGAAATTGTTATAAATAAAATAAGACTTTTATTATTATTTTTTTGAAATATGTGTGTGATGCATGAAAGTTTTTGCAATGAGTACGATTGATTGACCATTCTAGCGCATCACTCTCATAGAGTATGTTCTCGAATACTAATGGAATATTCGGAAATAGCACCCCTGACCATGGTACCACCAAAGTTTGCAGCCAACCCAAGCCTTCTAGGGCCAAACCCATCTTCCCGTGTTGTACCCCTCTCCCTACCCATGTCTGTCCAATGCATCACCCCTCAAGAGGCTCATGAAAGATGTGAAAAAGGGTTATATAATTACTATGATGATAAATATGTCCCTGACCACAAATGTGATAAACCTTAGATTTTTATGCTTGAAGATGTAGAATAGGTTGAAGTAGACATTGACCAATCCTTCTCCAAAGATGGCCCTCAGGAAGTGATACTCGAGATTTCTTTCCATGCCATTTCCATCGTTCACCACCCCAAGACGTTGAGAATTATAGGAACCGATCAGAACAAGCCCGTGACTGTCCTCATCAATAGGGGAAGCACCCATAATTTAATTAATCACATTTATGTATATTAGCTTGGCCTGCCAGTGGATGCCTCAAAGCAGTTTCAGGTGACGGTTGCCAATCGAGAAAAGATCATCTGCGTAGGTCAATATCAATCCCTTTCGTTATTGGCTTAAGGTAATCCCATCATTGCTGATTTTTATGTATTACCAGTTACTGCTTTTCAATTAGTTTTGGGGGTACAATGGCTTGAAACGTTGGGTCCTATTGAGGTGAATTACAAAAAGTTGTCCATATATTACAAACTCAAAAGACTAATCTGCAACTTGCAAGGGCTCCAACAAACTCCTTTGGATTACCTATCCAACCGGGATTGTAATTCTCTCCAAGGTATGGGGTTCCTATTTCATATATTGCCCGCTGATTCTCTTAAACGCAGTCACCAGCCAGATATCAGTCTTCTTCTTAAGAAATTTTCATATGTGCTCACCACCCCACAAGTCTACCACCCCAGCGCTCGCATGGCCACCGTATTTCTTTGCACCCCGAGGATGTCCCAGTCAATAACTATCTGTATAGGTATCCTTATCATCAGAAGGTGAAGATTGATAAAGTAGTGCAAGAACTTCTCTAGTCAGGATTTATTCTCCCCAACCATAGCCCATTTTCATCTCCGATACTGCTAGTAAAAAAAGATGACGATAGTTGGTGGCTTTGCATTAATTATCGAGCCCTTCATGCGATCACCATCAAAGATTGTTACCTGATCCCGATCATTAACAAGTTATTGGATGAACTCCATGGTGCACGGTATTTTTATAAAATTGATCTTCGTGCTGGTTATCACCAAATTCGGGTATGTGAGGAGGACATTCCTAAAACTGCATTCTGCACACACACTGGCCACTATGAATTTATTGTGATGCCCTTCAGCCTCTCCATCGCACCGACCACCTTCCAAAGTCTCATGAAAGACGTGTTCCATCTGTACCTTCGTCGTTTCATCTTAGAGTTTTTCAATGACATTCTCATCTGCTCTCGCTCATGGGTCAAACATCTTGATCACCTTTGGATAACACTGCAACTCTTATTTGCTCACAGTCTATTTGCTAAGGTTAACAAATGCAGGTTAGAAGTTATCAACATTGATTACTTGGGTCATGTTATTTTTGACCAGGGTGTAACAGTCAACCCCTCCAAGATTCAGACCATCCTCAGCTAGCCTAAACCCACAACTATATAGGTCTTCGTGGATTCCTAGGCATTGTTGGGTACTATTGGAAGTTCATACGGAATTTTGGTTCAATTGCTACGCCCCTTAACCGCCTCTTGTCCGCTGAAGGGTTTTTATGGGACGCTGTAGCTGACCGTGCATTCCATCACTTGAAAGTTGCCCTCTCTTCATCACCAGTACTCCATTTATCAGATTTTTCTCAACATTTGTGATTGAATGTGATGCCAGTGGTAGTGGTATTGGAGCAATTCTTTCTCAAAAGGGTGGACCAGTCGCTTTCTTTAGTGAGGCTCTCAAGAGTTCAACCCTCCACCTTTCTTCTTATGAGAAGGAGATGCTAGTTATTGTTCAAGCAATCCGTAAATGACAACCTTACTTGTTGGGAAAACCATTTGCTGTACATACTGATCATAAGAGTTTAAAATATTTAATCGAACAGTGCATTATTACTCCTGCATTGACCAGGTGGCTACCAAAATTGCTCGGGTACGACTACAAAATTGAATACAAAAGGGGGGCAGAGAACCAAGCGGCTGATGCACTATCTCGAGCTTCTGAAATTCAATTCCTAGCCATCTGTATGCCACACTGTGACTGGTGGCAAAGCTTTAAGAAGAGGTACAAACTGATATGTTCTATGTTGTACTATGAGAGGTCAATACCTCGTACCATTTTGTATACAGGGATGGAGTTTGGTTCGAGAATGATCGAGTCTACTTAAGTCCACCTTCTTCGTTGCCTCCACAAATAATGGCTAATTGTCATGCAACACTAGTAGGTGGCCATTTTGGGTTCAGCAAGACACTCTCTCAAATTACACAAAGCTTTCAATGGCCCCGTATAAGTCGCAGCGTGAAGACGTTCATCCAAAACTACACTATTTGTCAACAGTGGAAGACGGACAGTACGAAACCTGTAGGGCTGTTGTAGCCACTTCCTATTCCATCTCAAATTTGGGCGGATCTCTTTATAGATTTCGTTAAGGGGTTGCCTTCTTTCAATGGATTCACAGTGGTCATGGTTATGGTCGACCATTTGTCCAAATATGCTCATTTTATTCCCCTGAAACATCCATTCTCGGCAGTATCTGTGGCCAAGGCTTTTATTGATCACATTGTCTGCCTTCACGGTATTCCAACGCCAATTGTAAGTAACCGAGACAAAATCTTCATTAGCTCCTTTTGGCACACCCTTTTTCGTCTGCAAGGGTCCCAGTTACTTATGAATTCCAGCTACCATTCCCAGACCGATGGCCCAACCGAAGTAGTGAACCACACATTAAAGCAATACTTGCGCTATTTTGCTAGTGATCAACCCCAAAAATGGATAGACTGGTTATCATGGGTTGAGTACAGTTATAATACGTCGTTTCACTCTTCTAGTAAAACCGCTCCATTCTAAGCAGTCTATGGTATGGCCCCTCCTTAGCTGTTTGATATATTCCAGGAACATCTAGTGTGCAAGCAGTGGACAAATATCTTTGCTCCTGTGATTCCATCCTTGCCACCTTACGTCATCATCTTTCCCTTGCTCAACAGCGCACAAAGAGCCATGCTGACCAGCACTGACGTGATGTAGAATTTGAATTGGGTGATTATGTGTACATCAAACTACGTCCCTATAGGCAGCCTTCAGTGGTTGTACAGTCCTCCCTCAAGTTGTCTCCACGATATTTTGGTCCCTACAAAATTATTGCCCAGGTTGGAGCCATAGCTCACAGCATGAAGTTTCCTCAAAGATCCCAAATCCATGATATATTCCATGTCAGCATGCTCCGCAAGCACTTCGGGCAAGTTCCATCCACTACCTCTTCTCCACTTCCATCGGTTTCAACTGAAGATGTTGTTATCATGCCTTAACCTTTCTTTGTCCTAGATCGTCATGTCATTCATAAAGGAAAATATTGACCTCGTATTGAAATCTTGGTCCAATGGTAGGACACTCCAATGGAGACGAAATGGCATTTTCGCCGTGCTTACCCGGACTTTGATCCTTGCGGTTAAGGATCTCAAGGGGGAGGAATGATACGCGCCAAGACCCTGTCAACCCTGTTACTCCATGATTAACAAACTCGTATTACGGTTGTTGTGTAATGTAGAAGTGGTTGCTAGTTTATAGGCATTTTCCTTCCTAGTTTTTTGTTTCCATTCTATTATTCGAGTTCCTATAGATGTAAACATTGCTGTGAAATAAAAGGTCAAGCAATTACTTGAAACACTTGTCTCTCCCTCTAACCTTCTTCTATTTTTCTGCATTTCAGAATCGTAACATATCAGAAACTAAAAATTGTGGCACTCACTCAAAACACACAAAGAGATACAAGAAAGCACTCCTTTTCATCCACTCAAAACTCGACAAACACCAGAAACAACAAACAGGGGAGAGAGTGGTGTTGAAATTCTAGAAACTGCAATATCCTCACTGTGTAATGCAATAAACGAAAGAGCTCCACAAGATTTTAAGAATTATAGGTTCTATGTCATAATTAAATTTGACAAAAACAAAAACAAAAAGTCAATTATATTACATTGTTGAATTAGTAAAGAGTGGAATGTGTTGATTTAGAAAAGACAATAGAAGCACATGGAAGAGATGTGCTGATGACATAGTTTTTCTTAGCAAGGACTTGGATATTAGAGTTTTTATAAAGATTTCGACAAGTTGTTACAATGAGATATTTGTGAACAAAATCTCATTTCCTAATTATTGATCATGGTGGCAAATATCTTGCACTTGCATTTGACCAATTATATCTCTTCCCTTTGATTTCGAATAAATATGCAAACCTTCCTTTATTAGCATGTTGTCCAAATCAATTTCATTGCCCTAAAAAAGTAACAATTCATGTCGACATGCTACATGCTTTATTATCTTGTTTTTATAAAGTGACTTTTCAATTACTAAAACACTACCACCAAAACTATTACAAATCGTGGAGAATATAAAAATCACACCCCCTCTAAATATAACAACAACAATAACAACCGAGTAAAAATTCTGTTGAAATATAAAATCTAAGGAAGTCTAGTACTACGCAGTCTTATTTCTCATAAGTAGAGAGATTATTATAAATATAAATAAATAAATACTTTAATAAATAAAATATGAAATAAGTATTAAACTAAATAATATGATAAAGATACACAAGGTAAAAAGTAATAAAAGAAAAAACTATTATTATTATTAGAAAAAAGCATAGGTTAAAGTACTACATATTTAAAAGTTTAGACTAAGAGAACCTGCTACAAGACCTACGATAACCAAAAGGATTTCTTTACGAGAGATCCTTTAATTTATGTCCTGATATGTAAAATTTTCTATTACGAGTCATATTTTCACTATTCGTATTATTCTTGATTATGTCCTTATAATTCTTCTTAGGCCTACTTTTTTTTCTCTTATAACTTTTAAGTTTAATCTTCTTGGAACATCTAAAGCTTTTAAGTTTAATCTTCTTGGATCATTTAGATGTCTCCTCTTAATGTATTCAAATCACGTGAGACTAACTCTAAATACAATTGAGTCAAATCATTGGTTTGTGTTGAGAGGGGAAGTAACTTTGTTAGCCCATCAAATAGATAGATCAATTTCACACAAAGTTATCCTTATTTGGCTTTAGAATGTCGTACCAAAGAAGATTTTTTCTTTTTGAAAGGCGTACCAAAGAAGATATGTTACATGATTTATTTAAAAAAAAAAGATATGTTACATGACATATGACTAAGCTACCTATTTTTCATAACATTGTCGCAAGCGTACAGCCTCACTTCAGAATTTTTTTTTTAAGAACAGCCTCACTTCAGATTATCAGCTAATTTCTGTTAGCTCATGATACTATGCCGTCCTCGCCTCACTACCCCGCAATCTCTTTATCAGCATGTTCACCACATTCCAACCCCTTACATTGTCCAAAAATGCATTGCCCTTCTGCAAATCTGTGGCTCTTCCATATTTAAACTGAAGCAAATCCATGCTTTCTCCATTAGGCGAGGTGTCCCAGTTGCCCATCCGGAGATGGGCAAACACCTTATTTACACTCTTGTGTCTCTGTCAGCGTCCATGATTTATGCGCATAATATATTTGTCCAGATCCAAAACCCAAATGTTTTTACGTGGAATACAATGATTAAAGGGTATGCTGAGAGTGAAATTCCAACGGGAGCCCTTGAAATGTATCACCACATGTGTGCGAATTGCTTTAAACCTGACACGCACACGTATCCTTTTTTATTGAAGGCTGTGGCTAAGATGGGTGATGTCAGAATAGGTGAGAAGATTCATTCAATTGCTATAAGAATTGGGTTCGACTCATTGGGGTTTGTCCAAAACAGTTTGGTTCATCTCTACGGTGCATGTGGAGAGTACGAGAGTGCGTACAAAATGTTCGAACTAATGCCACAGAGAGATATTGTGGCTTGGAATTCTGTCATTAACGGGCTTTCTCTGAATGGAAAACTCAATGAGGCCTTGACCACTTATAAGAAGATGAGATCAGAGGGTATTGAACCAGATGGGTTCACTATGGTTAGCTTGCTGTCAGCTTGCACTGAGCTTGGTGCTTCGGCTTTGGGCAGGAGTGGTCATGCATATATGCTGAAAGCTGGCTTGAACGAGAATTTGCAGGCTAATAATGCCCTTATGGACCTCTATGCCAAGTGTGGAAGCATTGGTCAAGCAAGAAAAGTATTCGATGAGATGGGTGAGAGGAGTGTTGTTTCTTGGACTTCTATTATTGTTGGACTGGCTGTAAATGGACTTGGAAAGGAGGCACTGGAGTGCTTCGCTGAGATGGAGAGAGAGGGAATAGAGGCCACCGAAGTTACTTTTGTTGGGGTATTGTACGCTTGCAGTCATTGTGGAATGATAAATGAAGGGTTTAGTTACTTTGAAAGAATGCAAGAGGAATATGGACTTGTTCCTAGATTAGAGCACTATGGATGTTTGGTTGACTTGTTAGGTAGGGCTGGCTTCGTAAAGGAAGCATACGACTACATACAGAAATTGCCCATGCAGCCTAATGCGGTTATCTGGAGGACATTATTGGGGGCATGCACTAAACATGGGTTTTTAGCTTTAGGAGAGGTTGCCAGAGCCCAGCTCTCACAGTTGGAGCCCGAATGTGGTGGAGATTATGTCCTGCTCTCTAATCTTTACGCGTCTCAGCAGCGTTGGCCCAATGTGCATCAAGTTAGGAGGAAGATGATCAGCCAAGCAGTAAGAAAAACTCCGGGCAATAGTCAATAGGCATGTAATTTTAGTAAGGATGGCTGTTGGCCAAGTCGAATTCGGGGTCAGGTCAAAAAAATTTTTGATGGGATTCAGGCTGGCCCAACTTTTTTTAATTTTTAATTTTTAATTGAATTTTATTTAATTAAAAATATAAAGTGATCAATTCGAATTTACGAATTTTAATTAATTAATAAATTTTAATATTTTGTGATTGATGAATATATAAAACATATGCATTTAATCAAATAAATAAGATGAAATTAAATTCATTAATCGATAATGATATGACTATACAAAATAAAAGAAAAAGATTATAATTAAAGTGATCAATTCAATTAATTAAAGTTACGAATTTTAATTAATTAATAAATTATATATGTATAATATATAATAAACAAGAGGAAACCAAATTCATTAATAAAAGGATAATATGATTACAGGAAATGAAAGAAAATGATTATAATTAAAGTGATCAATTTAATTAATTCAAGTTACGAATTGTAATTGATTAATAAATTTTGAAATTTTATGATGAATGAATATATAAAACGTATATGTTTAGTTCAAATGAGTAGGATGAACCAAATTTGTTAATAGAGGATGACAGGATTGTAGGGAATGAAAGACCAAGATTATAATTAAAGTGATCAATTCAATTAATTGAAGTTATAAATTTCAACTGATTAATAAAAATTGAGATTTTATAAAGAATGAATATATAAAACATACATATATTGATTAAACAAATAAGGTGCAACAAAATTCATTAATGAAGAAAAATAGGATTATAAAAAATAAAATAAAAAGATTATAATTAAAGGGATCAATTTAATTAATTAAAGTTACAATAAAATTCATTAATTGAAGACATAATTTACAAAATTATTATCCAAAATTTTAAATGATACAGTTTACAATCAAGATAAAATCATGAAACAATGTTCTTAGTTTGGGACTGTGGGAAACTACGAATGGTGGATAGAGACTCGAGAGAGTGGAGATTAGAGAGACTCAGAAAACAGCTAATTATTGTAATCAGGATCGCCAATGGTACTATATTTAGTACTATAATATTAAAATTAAAGGAATATTAATCATATGATTATAATTAATAAATAATTAAATATACCTTCATTATCGAATATTTTACCAAAGTCCACTTGATTGATAAATATGGGTACGTGTATGATTACTCATTCTGCATCAGTACCTATGGTTGTAATAATATACAAATTAGAAAAACAATATAAGGTAAGATAATATTAAAAAAATAGACGAAATTGATATATCAAACAGAAAAAGAGTTTACCCTCAATATCTTCATCATTTAACTAACTTCAGGCACATGTAAGGACTTTTATAGTTCGAGAATGAAGTTAAGCACAATGAGGACTAATAACCCAACCATCAGTCTAAAAGCATACTTTGAAGCAACAATAAATGATGGAATTGCTAATAGGTTTCCTGTAATTACTTGCATGATCGAAAAAAATATTTCCACAACTTTTCCACCATAACAATAAGTTGACCTACACACTTTCAACTTTAGTCACACAATCTTCCATTAAATATTTGTCTAAATCCATCATATTGTGTGAACTCAGCCCCCTTTTCTTTTATAAATTTTGTAAGTGAAAATAACAAACTGCTCATAAAAGATGGGCCTAAATGATTTGAATCAAAGGGCTAGTGACGTGAAATCTTAAGTTGGAGTTAATGGTTCGAGTGTTCGAGATAAAAGTTCGAGGTCTTCAACTCAAATTCCAACCTCAACTTTCAAAAGAGATGCACTTATGGATGTTGTTGAGCCTAAGACAAGGGCTAAGACCAAAAGGATGCAAGGGACTTTGAATAATTTAATTAAAGAAGCTCATTCTTAAGCCCAAGTCCAAGTTGTTTCAATTAAGAAGTCCAAGCAAGTCTACTTAATAAGTCTTGAAGAAGTTGGGCTAACCCCACTTGAAAAATAAGGCATGTGGTTGAATTTACTATTAGTAGGTTTCCTTCTTTGTAAAGGACAATTGATCAAATCCTAAAAGGTCCCTTAATTCCTAAAAGTTAGTTTCATAGCAGGTTAAGTAAATCCTGTAAGATCTCTTATTTCCTAAAAGGTAGTTTCCTAGTAGGTTAAGTAATTGTAGGTTTAACGTAATTCCTTTGCCACAAAGGATTGCCCATTTTAGTTGTAATTTGTTATCATCTCCTCTCCTAAATATAAGGAGGTTTGGTTATCACTATGGAACAAACTTTTATGACATCATTTTTTGAGGTTTTTCTTTATTATTATTCTTGTTGAATAATTAGATTGCACTGCATAAGTTTCATGCTTTGTATGCAACTCATTTGTTGTTCTTCTTTCAATCTTGTATTGTTCAAGTCATAATTTTCTTGAATTGGGTTATGCATGTTCTTGAGGGTTGGGTTACAAGTCTCTTAAAATAAACTTTGTTCTCCTCTTGCAAATATTCTTCATAGTTAAAGATCAAGGGTGAATCAACAAAATTCTTACGTAAGTTTTTTTTATATATATATTCCTCAATTTCATATTAATTTGGTATCAGAGCCTATGTTAACTTGATGAATAATTTCATGCTTCTTTAATTTGCATTCTTAAAGTTCTTAGTCACTCTTGAATTATTTCTTAATTGATTTCTTTTGTGTCAAGAATTTCCTCTTTAGGTATTTCCAATTTTCTGTCAAAATTTAATTTGGTGGCAATTTTCTTTATGTAGCTCCGACCACATTTGCTTTAAAAAAACAACAAAAAGTTTAAAAAAATGAAAAAAAGTTGTGTTCTTGGAAAGTTCCTTTTATGAAGTTTTTGTTTTTGGAAACTAAATTTCCCAATTGTGAAAGGCGTTACCAATTTGGGAGGTATTTTACTTGCAAAGAAAGAAGTCTTACCTGCCTATTTCTATCGTTTCCATATTAGTACGAAGGTCAATATTGTTGAAATTGGCTACCTTTAGTCAATCATGTTTGTAATAAGAATTGTTTCCTTTTTAGGTGTTATAGCTTAAAATTACCATATCTTTCTAACCATAAGGAATTTGAGAACATGGCACAAATCAATTTCGTAGTACTTAATTAGACATTTTGATTGACACCCATATTGCATATTTTTACTGCTCAAAGAATTACCAAAATACTTTAACCAAAAATTGTGCCAATTTGTGACATATTATAATCTACTTTCTTATTCTAGATTATCGTTGAAAACTATACTTGAGCCATTCTTGTTCTTTGATCTCTTAATTTGTTTTCTTTGTGCTACTTTGCCTAAGAACTAGCATTTATTATTTATTGCACTTAAGAAGATAATAAGGAAGGAGCGGTAAAAGGCCGAGTTTTTATTTTACATTTGTTTGTAAAAGCCTATTTTAGAGTGAAACACTTGGGTTTGAGAATGAGCTTCTTTAATTAAATTATTCAAAGCCTCTTGCATCCTTTTGGTCCTAGCCCTTGTCATAGGCCCAACAATACCCACAAGTGGATCTCTTTTGAAACTTAAGGGTAGAATTTGAGTTCAAGACCTCAAACTCTTATCTCGAACACCCGAACCCTTGACCCCAACTTGAGATGTCATACCACTGGCCCCTTGATCCATATCATTCTGGTATCACATTCTTGAATTTCATGGCACATTTGATCTTAAAGCTTAATTAGATTGAGAATTGAAAGTAGAAAAGATTTTTTACGTCCATAATTTTTTCTAAATAAAAGAAAGTTAAACTAATTGTTGTTGAATTCCAAAATTATGCAGCTATATGGCGGAGTAACCTTTGTGCGTGAATGTAAAGGAATGAGGAACCCTCTATTTCTTTTTAGTATGAACAAACTGGCATAATAAGGAAGAAGTATATCTTAAATGCCTATTTTCTTGAATTGTATAACTAGGTATAGGAACTAAAGCAAGATTGTCAAACTATAGGCATTAAAAATCAAAGCTGGAACTAAAGATGATGAATCAACTACTTTAGCCCATTTTCTTAGAGGGTTCAATCAACCAATTCCCTAAAGAGTTGAGATACAAGATTACATTGATATGGTTGATTTGTTAGAGAAAGTTATGACCGTCGAGAGACATATGAAGGAGAATGCTTCTACTTCTTTTTTTAATGTAAAGACTCGACCTAACAATGTACATTGGTAGTGAAATAAATGGGGAAACAATGGGGCTAAGAGAAACTCACCTAACCCGAGTGCCAATAAAAATATGTACTTTAAACCTTCTAAGTCCTAGGCTAGTTCTTCAAACTTGGGTCAAAACTGAAACCAGCTGAAAACTGTCACATGCTTTTAAGTTTCTAGGTATGGGTCATATAGTATCAATGTCCTAACCAAAAGGTGTATATGTTGTTAGAAGATGGGACTTACATTAGTGATCATGAGTGTGATGATATGCTTGAATTGACTCAAGGCGACGAGGAAGAAGGTGTTGAGGGGGACGACTTTGGTGATGAATTTGAGGTTAAAGGGCTAATGAAGCATTGGTCGAAGTCCAAGCCTCGAATGCACAAACCTCACTTGAGCCAAGTAATGAGCAATGTACTAACATATTCCATATGAGTTTATTTAAGAATGAGACATGCTATGCGATTATTAATGGAGGTAGTTGTACTGACTGTGTTAGTGAGCTTCTTATTACTAGGTTGTCATTACTTATTATGTGGCATCCTCATCCTTATAAGTTGCAATGATTAGATGATAGAGGCGAGATGAAGGTAAAACATCAAACACTTATTCATTGTCCATTGGAAAGTATAAAGATAAGGTGCTCTGTGGTGTTATAACTATGAGTGCATGTCACATATTGTTGGGGTGTCTATAGGAGTCTGATAGGCACACAATAAAGGTGGATATACTATAAAGTACTCTTTTATAATGGATGGTAGGATATGTACTTTGAAATCCCTTTCAGCTAAATAGGTTGTAGGCTCACAAATCAAGTTAAGAGAAGAGAGAGAGAGACAAGACAAGGTGACCCACAAAAGTCAAGTGAGGGGAGAGAAGAAAAGGAAGCACTAGTTGAGCTAAAAGTGAAAAGCCAAAACTAGTGAGAAAAAAGACATCTTTTTTGCAAGTTTGAGAGATGTAGGTAACGCTATTTCTACTCATACGCCTTTTGTCCTTATGATTTATAAAGAAAAATGCTTTTCTACTAACGAACTACGCACTAATTTACCCACTGAGGTTCAAATTATTTTGTAGGATTACAAGGACGTCTTTCTTGAAGAGATGCCAAAGGAGCTTCCACCCCTTCGAGGAATCGAGCACCAAATCAATTTCCTACCTAGTTTGAGCATTCCTAATTGACCAGCGTATAAAGCCAACTCTGAGAAGACCAAAGAGCTATAACATCAAGTTGATGAACTTCTTAACAAAGGTTTTGTTAGAGAGTCGTTAAGTCCAGGTGTCGTGCCTACCTAAGAAAGGTGGAACTTGACAAATGTGTGTTGATTATCGTGATGTTAACAAAATAACCATTGACTATCGACACCTTATTCCTAGGCATGATTATATGCTAAAAGACTTAAATGGTGCATGCACATTTTCGAAAATTGACGTAACAAGTAGTTATCATCAAATTCGCATAAAAGACGGTGATTCATAATATTATTAAACCATGTGCTTATTCCATGTTCCTGAAGTTATAGTTTTTGGGTTTGTTGTGAGTAAAGATGGCATCAAAGTTGATGAGGCTAAGGTTAAAGCCATCGTTGAATAGCCTATACCTAAATCTGTTACTGAAGTGAGATCCTTTCACGATTTAGCTAGTTTTTATCGTAGGTTTGTGAAGGATTTCTCAACTAAGGCAGCCCCACTAAATGCATTAATAAAAAAGAATGTGAAGTTCGAATAGGGAGAAGCACAACATCTTGCATTTGAATCCTTGAAAAAGGATTTGACAACTGCACTGATATTACCTTTACTCAACTTCAAGCAAACTTTTGATATTGAATGTGATGCTTCTAGCATACGTATTAGTGTTGTGCTAATGTAAGGAGGTAAGCCTATAACATATTTTTTTTAAAAGTTGAATGGTGCGTGTTTGAACTATCCAACTTATGATAAAGAACTTTATGTTGTCATTAAGGCTTTGGAAATCTGGCAACACTACTTAATGCTTAAAGAGTTTGTAATCCATACTGATCATGAATCTCTTAAATATTTGCATGGTCAAACAAGCTCAATAAATGACATACTAAGTGGAGTGTTTTTCTTGAATCTTTTCCTTATGTTGTTAAGTACAAAAAGGTTAAAGAAAATGTTGCTGCTGATGCATTGTCACATAAGCATAAGTTGCTTGTTACTTTGGACACTAAGTTATTAGGATTTGAATATGTGAAAGATTTGTATGAACATGATCCTGATTTATCAAGTGTCTATGTTGCATGCGAGTTTGGTGCAGTTAACAAGTTAAATAGAAATAATGGGTTTTTGTTTAATGGAAAATATTTGTGTGTGTCTAATTACTCTATGCGTGAATTGTTGGTACATGAAGCTTATAGTGGTGGTTTTATGGGTCATTTTGGTATTCTTAAAACTCTTGATGTGTTGCAAGAACATTTTCATTAGCCTAATACGAAAACGAATGTTGAAAGAATTTTTAAAAGGTGCATTGAGTGCAAAATTGCTAAATCAACATCTAAACCACATGGACTATACATGTCACTTCCCACTCCCTCATCCCCTTCAGTTGATATTTCTATAGATTTTATGTTGGGATTACCACGATCTCAACAATGGAATGATTCTGTATTTATTATAGTTGATCATTTTTCCAAAGTGGCACAATTCATTGCTTGTAGAAAAACTGATAATGTTGTTCATGTGGTTGATTCATTCTTTGAAGAAAATTGTTAGGTTACATAGAATTCCTTAAAGTGTTGTGTCTGATAGAGATGTAAAATTCTTAAGCTACTTTTGGAAAACACATTGGGAAAAACTGGGAACTAAATTATTGTTTTCTACTACTGCTCATCCCCAAACTAATGGTCTAAATAGGACACTTGGCATCTGTTACGCTCTATAATCAAATGAAATTAGAAAAGTTAAGAGTCTTGTTTACTTATAGTTGAATTGTTTATAATCTTAAAATTCACACTACTACCAATTATTCTCCGTTCGAAGTTGTTTATGGTTTCAATCCACTAACCCCTTTGGACTTTTCTCCATTACCTGTTTTTGAGTTCCTAAATGTAGATGGGGCCAAGAAAGCTAAATTTGTCCAAAAAGTTGCATGCCAAAGTGTGTGGAACCATAAAGAACAAAACTAAGCATTATATATGAAACACCAACAAGGGAAGAAAAGAGGTCATTTTTTAGCCTGGCAATTAGGACTGGGTTCATACGTGCAAAGAAAGATTTCCCACTTCTGGAGAACAAAGCTCCATCCTAGGGGAGATAGCCCTTTCCAAGTTATGGCTAGGCTGAACAACAATGCCTATAATCTTGATCTTCCAAGTAACTATTGTGTTAATGTAACTTTTAACGTATTTGATCTTTCTACTTTTGAATTTGATGTAGATCTATTGGATTCGAGGATGAATCCTTTTGAGGAAAGAGGGAATGATATGGATCAAAGGGATAGTGACGTGGTATCTCAAGTTGGGTCAATGATTCAAGTGTTCGAAATAAGAGTTTGAGGTTTTCAACTCAAATTCCATCCTCAACTTTCAAAAGAGATCCACTTGTAGGTATTGTTAGACCTATGATAAAGACTAGGACTAAAAAGATGGATAGGGCTTTGAATAATTTAATTAAAGAAGCCCATTCTTAAGCCCAAATTATTTTGATCTCGATGCTAAATTTTGATCATTCTGAGTTGATAACCATTAGGCATATCGAACTAGAAATATTTAATGAGATCTATTTGATTTTGAGCTCCATCACCATACAATATATTATATATAACATCAACCCCTTATATCTTATGTCTCTGAGTGTGGCACAAATAAAACTACAACAATATGTTCAACTATATACCAATTGGAATTCCACTTCTCCATCAGTTGCCTTACCATAACCCGAATAACCTTATTGAAATCATATAACCAATCAAATAAAGCTTTCTTTATCTCACATATATTGCTAAACCAATAATGCAAAGTTGGATATTTTGTCCCTGAGAACAAGTCAGTCACAATATAAATCATTCCAACTTCATACAATGTTCTTGAGCCAATTTCCATCAGTCTTCTATATGCATGTAATTGTAATGAGAATCTCTTTGTCTCGGTCTAATAAACACATCCACATATTGGATTGCCGACTCCAATATCTTGAAGGTTGAGTTCCATCTTGTTGGATAATCCAAAACCAACTTCTCTGTACTTAGAATACATAGTTGTCCTGTAGTTTCTTCAAAATTTTCAACTCTTTTAAATGTTGGAGCCTTACTACACTATTCCAAATTGAATATGGTGCTTCCTTTATGATATCCAATCCCATCACCCACAATTAAATTCAGAATATACGCAAAATGCATATGGAATAACCTTTCACTAACCGACAAGCTCCAAACTGTATCTTATTATTCAACTTTTCAATTACAGCATCATCAGTGTTTCAATTTTTAATTGTTATGGTGGACAATTTCTATCTTTGGTATCGAATTACAAATCTCTGCTAAAGGAATATGCTCATCCATCTGAAACAATGAACATATAAATATATTTGTTATTCATAATCATAATTGATAATTTATAAACATGTGACCGTGTAGTCACTGATAAGTGATAATTGATAAACTTTAAATCTATGATTATGTTTTATATTCTCTTATTCTCACTCGGTGTGTATATGACTATGTAAGTCACTAAGATCATGTCATGCAATACCTATGAATGTGTATGTGTTTTTGCAGACTTACACATTCACATGTACGCCTTTATATATGATTGTGTAAGTTCGCAAAACACCCCCTTCCTAATGCCACAATCCCAAAAACTTTAGTATTTCACAAAATCAATCTTCAATCAAAAGATTCAAAACCATAATGTGAAAAAAGAACTTGATCTTGTTAGGTGGGCGGTGAAGAAGTAAAAAAAAACATAGTGGTGGGTGTACGAGGAAGCGGGGAAGCGAGTCAGTGGGGCGACAAGGCAAAGTGTCAGTTGCAGTTAGAGGAAAAAGGGTGGCAATTGGTACGATGAAGGTGCAATGATAGTTAAGAAGTGAGTGAAGCAAATGATTGACGGTTTAGAGAGAGAGAGAGAGAGATAAGAAAAAGGAGGGATGGTAATCTTAGTGTAAAACGACATCATTTTATTTTGTGAGAAACCAAAGTACATCATTTACTTC